>CATIWR010028740.1:0-27054 GCA_949677035.1 Omphalea diandra | reverse complement strand
AGGTGGAGTAGCCCAAGAAGATTCCTTCATTGGTTTTGGAATCAAATTTCCCAAGATTATCCTTGGTATTTAAAATATAGCACTTGCATCCAAATACTCTTAGGTATGCAATTTTGGGTTTTCTACCATTCCAAAGCTCATACGAGGTTTTATTGAGAATGGGTCTTTTGAAAACTCTATTTGCAATATAACATGAGGTATTGATGGCTTCGGCCCAAAAGTAGTTAGGTAATGCATACTCATTGAGCATTGTTCTAACCATCTCTACTAATGTCCTATTTTTCCTTTCTACAACACCATTTTGTTGAGGTGTTCTAGGATTTGAAAAATTATGAAAAACTCCATTCTCTAGACAATAATTTTCAAAGAATTCATTTTGAAACTCTTTCCCATGGTCACTCCTAAAATATGCAATTAGACTTCCTTCTTAAATAAGTACAACTTTAATCCCCAAACCTGATGCATCATATTCAATTTCAAAAGTATTAGAAAAGTTAAGCAAAGCTAAATGTGTAAATTAATTTAGATTTAAGTAAAGCAAAAGTCATTCTCTTATGTATCCCTCATTTTAAACCCAACACTTTTCTTTCATAGTGCAACTATGGCGCTAAAATCACAAATAAATCACCTATAAAAGATTGCCAAGCCATGAAAGTATTACATATCTCCAACAAATTTTAGTGTATGCCACTCCTTGATTGCCTTGATATTTTCTTCATCTACATTGATTCCTTAGGCACTAACCACAAAAACCTAAGAAATAATCTTTCTTGTACAAAAAGAATTCTTTTAAGGTTAGCAAATAATATTTCTTTTTACAAAATCTCAAAAAACTAATCTAATATGCTCTAAATGCTCATTTAAGGATTTACTATACAAAAGAATATCATTGAAGTAAACAATTACAAATTTACCAAGAAAAACATGCAAAATATGATTCATAAGTTTTATGAAAATATTAGGTGCATTAATTAACCCAAAGGCATAACTAACTATTCACACAAACCATATGTATTAAAAGTTGTTTTCAATTTATCCCTTTCTTTCATTCTTATTTAGTGACACCCATTTTTAGGATCAATTTTAGAAAATATGCATGCAGCATGTAACTCAACTAACATATCAATCAACTTAGGACTAGGATGTCTATACTTTACAATGATTTTGTTGGTAGCATGACAACCAACACACATCTTCTAAGTCCTATCCATTTTAGGAACAAGTAAAACTAGCACGACACATGGACTCATGCTCTCTCGAATTAGCCCTTTTTCAAAAAGTTCTTCCACTTATCTTTGAAGTTCCTTTATCTCCTTTAGATTGTTTGATATGGTGGCTTTTTTGTGTTAGATCTAGCTTGGGAGTTTTTGTAAACCAAGCTTGTTTTGATAATTACAAACACATTTAAAAACTCAATTTTGTTTGAGTTCATGTGGAAGATCTTGCAGGTACATTAATTTACTGATCAAAGGTTTTAAAATGAAGCATTTTTGGGAAAACTCTTAAGTATTCAAAGCTAACAGGTATTATGGCATTTCAACAGGCATTCTGACTTCATCAATGGGTATTGACGATACACAACATGCATTAAAGTGATAGCCAAATATGAGTTAAGGATTTTGGACACCTCAACCATCCACTCTTTCTTTTTTCAACAGGTGTTGGATGTTGAAAACTCTTGAGCTTCATAAGCAAACCTTCTCAATGGGCATTGCATTTTCACAATAAGCGTTGCTCATCAACACCTCAACAGGCAATGTATTTTCATAATAGGCATTGGACTAAATGACTCAATATGAACAAAAACCTCAAAGTCTCAACACGAACATTGGAAAAGCACCCAGGCAGAGCTAGAGTTTCTGGACCCTCCAACGGGAGATGATCAAATGTTCAATAGGCATTAGGACACTTTTTAACAGGCATTGAACGAAAGCAAACAACCATTGAAACATTGTATAAAATCCTGAAAAATATAGCATCAAACTCACATTCTCTTAGAGATTTTTCAACAGGCATTGTCCATAGCCCAATAGGAGTTGATGTTTAATTCCAATAGGCGTTAAGTAGCTCCAACAATCGTTAAAGGAGTTGGTGACTAAAAAATTGAGAAAATCAAAAGAAAAGCATCTAGATAGATCTCTCTCTAACAGCTAGTTGCAACGAGCATTTCAATAAATCAATGACCATTGAAGTTGTATTTTCATCCAACAATAAGCGTAGAGACAATCCAACAGACACTTAATGACTACTTTTTGACATGGAGTGACAACCTACCTTTTAATGGCTAGTTCTGTGTGTCTACCTATAAAAGGACTCTCCCATAACAAGCTCAAGTAGATAAAAAAGTGAGAAATAGTCAAAAGCAAGTTTATTCTATTATGAAAACAATCCTTGATAAAAGAGGTTAAAAAAGTGTGATCTAGATTGAAGGAAAGATCAATTGTCAAAGTTTGCTTATGACATCTTTAAAATAGAGTTGAAGAACAAGCTTAAGACATGTCTCAAAGCTCTCTACTAAGTCAATCATAATTTATGAGTGTGATCATCATTGTTTATTGCTTGAGTGAGAGTATTCTTTCTCATATTAAATTTGTAAATCCTTTAGAGAAAGGTTTTCAATTTAAGAGGATCTCCATAGATCTAAATCATTTTTGTGAAAGGTTTGAGGTAGTACCTATAAACTACTTTGAGAAACAATTTTAGCAGCATCTAAAAGTTTGCTTTTAATGGCTTAATAGTGCCAAAAAATTACTTGTGTAGAGGTTATTGATGGCATTTAGAGTTTATCTTAATAGTGAAAGTTTTTAGTGGAAGACTAAAGGAGAGCACATAGGTAGGGTTGCGTCGAACCTATATAAATTGATTATCTATTTATCTTAATTTCTGTGTATATCTATCGTTGAATTTTACTTGCCATTGCCCTATTCAACTGCCCCTTCTAGGGCATTAAGGGATAACATTTGGTATCAGAGCTAATCTTTCTCTTAAGGCTTAAGTGTTTAGAGTAAAGTTCATGGCAAGTCATAAGGAATCATAATCAATCCACAAGCCACCATTCTTTAAAGGAGACGACTACGGGTATTGGAAGAGCCATATGAAAATCTTTTTAGATAGTGAAACCATCGATCTATGAGACATTTTCAAATAAGGAAGAGAAGTTCCAATAAATTAGTTAGATATATTTATGTTCCCAAACTTAAGAGTGAATGGACAATAAAAGAAAAGAAGACAAATCTCAAAAATAGATGAGCCTTGCATGTTCTCTTTTGTGCTATCCACAAATCTCAGTATGTAAGGTTGCAAATGTGCACATTGTCAAAGGAAATCTAGGACACTTTACAGACTCAATATGAAGGCACCGATGAAGTTAAAAAGAAAAAGATACAAATGCATACTTATATGTATGAAACTTTTATATACCAGCCTGGTAAGACCATAATTGAGATGTATTATAAGTTCATTGATATTGTGGGCACTATAAAAAATATTAAGAAGTCCTACTCCAATAAAGATATGGTTGCTAAGATCCTAAGAACTCTGTCCAAAGACAAGTGGGAAGCTAAGAAGACAAACAAACAAATTGGAAGTCCTATCACTAGATGAACTTATAAGAAAGCTTTTGGCTTATGAAATCATACTTGAAAAGACATTTAAAAGCTTTGGAATGAGAAAGAAAGACTTGGCTCTAAAAGCCGAAGGGGTATGTTATGAATCCCCTTCTTTTTCTTACTTACTAACATTTTATACTAGTGATGTTGAAAATAGTAGTGAAAATGAACACCTTGCCCTCATAATAAACAAAGTAAAAAATTTCTCTCAAAAAGCAAAAGGGCAAGGAGATGTAATAAGAAAAGCAGTAAGAGTCAACTTATTTGCTATGGATGTAATGAGAAAGGCACATTACATCAAATTGTCCTAAGGTAAAGAAGAGCAAAGTTCCTACTAAGAAATACACCTCCAAGAAAGACAAGGAAGCGTACAAAACTACTTGGGATGATATAAGTGACTTTGAACCTGGTGAGGAGGACATTAGAAAAGAGCTAGCAAATCTATGTCTCATGGTAATTGAAGAAAGATCATATGAGTCCTCAAATGAGCTCTCCTCCAATAATAATATTAACAATGATGGTGAGAATGAGGTAAATTCTCTTGACTTTTATTCTAAGGATAAGATGTATTATACTATCACCAAGCTAACCTCTCCACTATTAAGAAAGAGAATAAATCCTTAAAGGATTGTGCTAAGAGTTAAAAGACCTTAGCTAAGGAGTTTCAGTCTCTAATTACTAAGAACTCTAAGCTTAGGGATAATCTCAGTAAATTTACCAATAGGAAGGACAAACTAGAATCCATCCTTAAACTTCAAATGAGCCCATCTATAAAACATGGATTAGGATATAATGCTTCTACCTCTACTGCTCCTACTTCCAAGACAATCTTTGTCATGGCTAAGAAAGTAAGCATACCTAAACATATGAGAATGCCTAAAGTTTTCATAAAAGGAAATGCCAAGACCAATAAATGAATATAAGCTTGGATTAACTAACAAACACATAGCATGTGTTGGAAGGATGGATAGCATCAACATACTATGAGTGGCGCTTTCCTAATCGAGATTCCCTTTCTTAGAAGCAAATTTCAAAATTTAAAAGGGCTCATGAATGCTAAGTCTCAGTCCATTCACACACAATTGAGACATGCTCTTTTGGAGCCAATTATGCTTACATGTATTACTCTTATAAGCCTAAGAGAAAAAGTCTCCAAAGGCACATAAATTGGCATACTCTTGTGCAGAGGTTTACACCTTGGATGAAAACACCTCACATGAGAAACACTCTCTGACAATTAGTTCAGAGGAGTTACAAACCTCATAAAAACCATGTGCATGCTTTACCTAGAAATAGGACACTAGTGCATTTTAGTGGTGATGCTTCTATTATGGTGCTTATGGCCACATTGCCTATCATGGCCCTGCTAGAAGGCATGATGAGTATATGGCTATAACTAACCCTTTACGACCCAAGAAAATTTGGGTACCTAAGACTTGATCCTTTTTATTTTGCTGGTGTACTTGAAATCTCAAGTTGGAAAGCAATAGTGGTATATAGACAGTGGATGTTCAAAGCACATGATAAGAGAAAAAGAGTTTTTTATGCAACTAGAAAAATCTGAAGGATTTGGAAATCTATCATTTGGAGACAATAGGAAAGTCAAAATCATTGGCATAGGTAAAGTTGGTAAGGATGTTGATTCACCCATTCTTAATAAAGTTTTGAGTGTAAGTCAGCTTTATGACAAAGGCCTCAAAGATATGTTTAAACCATAAGCCTGCTATATGTCAAGAATGAGTGACAACAAAATATTGTTCATTGGTAGGAGAATTCATAACATTTATATGATTGGTTTAAATTCTCTTATTAACAATGGTGCTAAGTGTCTAGTATCTATAGTGGATGAAGGCAAAACCTAGCATAGAATGCTAGGACATGCAAGCATGAAACTCCTTAATAAGTTGAAAACTAAAACTTGGTTGAAGAATTGCCTAAAATCAAACTTGGAAAGGAAGGAGTTTCTGAAGTATGCCAAAAAGGAAAATAGGTAAAATCTTCATTCAAAGCCAAAAACATAGTAAGTTCATCTAGACCCTTGCAATTGCTTCGCATGGACTTGTTTTGTAACAACCGTATTCATATTTGCTCTGATACTAATAAATGTAACGACCAATTGTGTTTATAAATCATGTTGCTTTGATACTAATTTTTTTTCTACCATAATATGTAATGCTACAATCGGTACCTATCAGAGCACTCAACATCCGAGATTTGCCTATCGGCCTTGCGATGTCATACACACCGAGATTTGCACGTCTGCCCCACGTATGCTTTAGCCTTCTCTGATACCAAAATTGTAACATCTAAATTCATTTGTCACACCAATAATTGTGACATCCATTGTCCTCATTTGTAAATCAACTTTGATACCACAAATTGTAACGTCACAATGTGGCTATAGTTGGTACCTATTAGAGCACTCAACATCTGGGATTTGCCCTTCAGCCCTGCGATGTCATACACATCTGGATTTGCACTTCTGCCCCGCGTGTGCTTGAATCCTCTGATACCACCAATTGTAACCATCGTCTTCAGTTGCAAATCATGGCATTTCATGCTCAGAAATGCATACATGTTAAGGTTTATTCATCATACATATATAATCCCATATGTATTTAATGTACACATGTATTAACTAATGTCAGGACAGTGACCATAACTAGTTCCTATCAAATGTATGTACATGATGCAAGGAGAGAGAGTTGGAATTCAACTAATGACCTGTGTTCCATGTGTCTTTATGCAAGACTTTATGCACCAAAATGTCCAAACTCTATGCTTCAGTATCTGAAAAATAATTGTGATTTGGTGAGTCGCGACTCAGTGAATAAAAACAATAATCAAATTCTCATGGCATAATCTATAATTAAATATCATCAAGATACATTGCAAGTATAACAATTGACTATGCAAGTGCAAATGCAATAGCTTTGTTTTTGTCATGACTGAGCAAGATAAACATTGCTCCCTGGATATTCATGTGATTCATGTAACATATGATTTGGGACCTATTGGTCCATCTTCCTGTATTTCATTTGACATATGATCTGGGACCTATTGGTCCATCTTCCTGTGATTTGCAAGTGTTTGACAAGTCGGTCACAATGCCCATTTTAGTTCCATATGCAAGTGCTTATTCACAAATGATATGCTAAGTAATCGTTAAGAGCATTTAATTCTCACTTAGCCTGTATTCCCATGTAACATGTAACAATTCAATCATATATACCTGTAATAGAACATAATCATATTATTCCCATGTAACATGTAACAACTCAATCATTCTCACTTGACTTATATTTTCATGTAACATGTAATAATTCAATCATATATACATGTAATAGAACATAATCATATCATACAATTATCACATACACCCATTGAATCCAATTATAGTTTTTACTCACCTTATGATGTTACCGACCTTTAAGGTAGGTTTGGTTCTCTCTCTATGGCTTCCTCAAAGTTTTGAGATCCTATAATTTGATACATACATGGTTACAAGTATGCCAAAATGATTATGAATGCTTAGTGCATGATCCATGCAAGTGTACCTAGTGTTTATGCATATTTTCCTTATATGGCAGCCTGAGCTAGCTACACGATCACAGCAATAACTCCTGATATACTTATCCAAATGGCTTGATTCTTTTTTTTCTAACAAACTAGACATATAATGGGACAACATATTCAAATTTCAGGCTAATATCACATACACATAAAATGTGGTGAATTTTTAAGTGTTGCCCTGTTGCAGTGTCATCTCAGTCTGAGTAGGTCTTACATTCTTGGCCATATCTCAAATTGTACCAGTCTAATTGTAATAATATTCTACCATCAGTTACAAAACATATAAATTAACATTTTTTATGTTTTACTCATTACCCAGTTCAGTCTATAAGGTCACCAAAACAAAGGACCAATCTCGGGACAAGTAGGTTCATAACATGTTGACAACTAGTCATGATAAATGGACAATATCTCAGCAACCATGCCGAATTTGGAAAACCTATTTCACAGGTATGTACATAATACATAAATGTACAACTTTCAAGTTTGGACAATCATCAAATTCTGAGTCTATGGTCATCAAATTCTTGGAAAACCGAATTAAAAGAAAGGTGGTGTGTCATCCGGGTACAGAGTCAGTCCCAATCAATGAGCCATATCTCTTTCCACACAGCAAATTAATCAAAACTACTTAACAGGTATTTAGAGGGAATATAAACCTACAAGTTTCACGTTTTTCACTCTGTCAAAATCAGAATATAAAGCCATCAAAATATAAGAAAACAGAAGACTGAGATAATCTCGGTTCGGATTTGACCTAGTCCTGCTGAAGGGGTCATATCTCTTCACACACATAGAATCAAGTAAAACTGTTTCATATGAATTTATATGAGACATAAGACTACAACTTTCATGTTTTGCACTTTCCCGAATTCCTCTTCTAGGGTTATGAAATCGTGGGTGCAAAATTCTGCTCTAACAGCAAAATCAACAGAATCACCTCTTGTTCTCTTGGTTTACAACTTCCATCCAAGAGATCTACCTCAATTACTCCATAATTCTCACTAACCATGCTTGATTAACATGTCATAAGAGGTTAATTCCAGTTGAGAAGAAGATAAATTTGCTTACCTACTGTCCCAGAATTGGAAAACCTTAGACAGCCCACTCTTGTTCCTCTCTTCTTCTTGTTCTTCCTCTCTTCTTCTTCTTCTTCCTCTTCTTCTTCTTCCTTTCTTTCTTCTTCCGTTGCTCTCTCCTTGTTTCTGGTATAGCCCACATTTTTCCCTCAAAATCTGACCCTAATGGTCTGTATTTTTATCTTAAATAAGTCAAAAGATTGGGGCTGGTTTCCTATTGGTTGAAAGTTAAAAGTTTTGCTTTTAGTCCCTCTTCTTCACTCCTTAAGCACTTCCATCCATCTCCTAATTCCTAGATACTCCTTATACTTTTAGATGAGCTCTCAAACACCATTATTTATGATGCTATAATAAGCACACAACATGAAATAATTTGTCATACAACTATACGAACACTGCATATATGTTCAAGCATCCCAAATGCAATGATGCAATTGTCATTGTCGTGTTTTTACAATTCACATGTCTAAATGCATTTTTATCCTGTGCATATGTTCATGTGAGATTTCATATCATTTGATATAGTGCATATGCTCATATGTGATTTTATATCATTTGTGCAATGAATATATTCATGTGATAATGCCAATGAATAGGGATAAGGATGTTACAAGAAGAGAAATGAATAGAAAAAAAACACAAGATTTATAGTAGTTCGGGTATAAATGGCCCTACGTCCACTCCCCAATTCTTAAAAATTGGGTGTTCCACTATCTTTCAAAGGTGTTTTCAAGCTTACACCAAACTTTTACACTTGTGTTTTGAAGGCTCACACAATAACCTATGCTCTTGTGTTTTGAGGCTCACACAACAACCTATACACTTGTGTTTTTACAGGCTCACACAATAACTTTTCGTAGTATTTTGACAGGCTCACACTACAACCTATTACAATTGGTGTTTATGCTCACACCCAACAATGACTTAAAGAATAGAAAAGATTGAGCAACAAAATTGCAAGAGTTTGGGTACAAAGTTATCAATTCTCTTGCATTTACATCTGTTTGATGAGGTATTTATAGTCTCTACCCACTAAAGAGACATTGCAATAAAATTGGTACAAAATCTTCAAAGTGTGCTAGGCAAATTTTTGCATTAAATGCTTGACAGTATAAATTTGCGGTCGCTACTACTCATTAGTGGTCATGAAATCTAAATTCCATATGAAAAACCCCATTTGTGTCTAACGGCTAGTTCACATGGCAGCTTTTTATTAGGTCACCAGAAAAATATAGTAGTTGCCTTTCACCTATTCTTAAAAGTAGTTGTCGCGATTGTTCTTGTATAGGTCGCGACTAAGGACGCAAATTCGTCTGCCAAAAGTGTTTATCTTCTTCTTTTGGATTCGCGGTCACTACCAACAAGTTCTCATCGCGATTTTTATCTTTCAATGGTTGTCTAGGACACTTGTCAAGCTGTGGTTGTGGACTTAATTTCCTCTTGAGTTACTTCAAAATTCACAGTCTTGACTGAAGCATGACTCACATCGTGAATTTGTCTGTGACTTTGGCTTTCCTTTCTTTGAATTAGTTGCAGCACAGAAGTGGCCCGCGAAGACGTCTGTCCATTTTGTCAACTTGCGTTGGTCTAGTTCGCGGTTGCGATTTATTAAGTTGTGGTAGCAAATTAGGAGGCACTAGCTTACTTTAAAGATTTTTTAACTCCTTCCAACTTTCAATGCAAAGACTAACTAAAAACTGCAAAACAACATTTAATTTGAAAACATTAGAATTGATAAATCCCCTTTGTCAAGATCAAAAAGGGTCTAAGACTTTAGGGTTAACCACCCTAGTTCAACAGTAAATTTGTTGAGATTATCCTTAAGCTTAGAGTTCTCATCAGCTAAAGACTCAACCTACTTAGCCAAAGTCTTGTGACTATTAACACAATCCTTTAAAGATTTATTCTCTTTCTTAAGAATGAAGGTGTTAGACTTGAGAGTCTCCACTTTTATGGTTAGCTTGGTGATAATAGAATACAACTCATCTCTAGAGTAAGAATCAAGAGGATTTACCCCATTCTCACCATCACTATCAATATCATTGTTGGAGGAGTGCTCACTTGAGGATTCATATAATCTCTTCTCAATTGCCATGAGATATGGATTGGCTAGCTCTTTTCTAATGTCCTCCTTCAGAGTCACTTGTGTTGTCCCAAGTAGCTTTGTACACTTCATTATCTTTCTTGGAGGTGTATTTCTTGGCAGGAGCTTTGTTCTTCTTTACCTTGGGATAATCTGACTTGATGTGTCATTTCTCATTACATCCATAGTAAATGAATTGACTCTTACTACTTTTCTTCTCATTTCTCCTTGCCCTTTTGCACTTTGAGAGAAATATTTTTATTTTGTTTATTATGAGGGTAAGTTGCTCATCGTCACTATTGTTCTCATCATCATTAGAAGAAGATATTAGCAAACAAGAAGAATAAGGGGATTTAGAGCGTACCTATTTGGCTAGAGCCAAGTCTTTCTTTCTCACTTTAGAGCTTTTAGATGTCTTTTCAAGAGTGATTTCATGAGCCATAATCTTTTCCATGAGTTCATCTAGATATAATACTTCTCACTTATTTGCCTCCTCTATGATTGTCTTCTTAGCTTCCTACTTGTTCTTGGAAGAGTTTTTAGGATCTTAGCAACCATATATTCATTGAAATATGACTTCCCAAGAGTTTTGAGAATGCCCACAATGTCAACAACTTGTTATACATCTCAGTTATGGTCTCAACATGTTGGTATACAAAAGTTTCATACATATAAGTATACATTTGTATCTTTTCTTTTTAATTTGTTGGTGCCTTTATGTTGAGTCTGCAATGTGACATAGATTTCTTTTGCCGCTATGCATATTTGTAGCTTTGCATAATGAGATTTGTGGATAGCACAAAAGAGAACGTGCATGGCTCATCTATTTTTTAGATTTGCCTTCTTTTATTTTACTATCCATTCACTCTTAGGCTTAGGAACAAGAACATCTCCAACCAATTTGGTTGGGACTTCTCTTCCTTCTTTTTTAATACCCATAGTCGTCTCTTTTGAAAAATGGTGGCTTGTAGATTGATTATGATTCCTTATGATTTGCCATGATCTTTACTTGAGCACTTAAGCCTTGATAGAGAGACAAAACTCTGATACTAATTATTGTCCTTTGGTGCCCTAGAAGGAGGGTTAAATAGGGCAATGATAAGTAAAAACCAATGAAAGCTATGTGCGAAAATAATGAGAAATTGATACAATCAATTTATAGAGGTTCAACACAATCCTACCTACATCTTTTCCTTTAGTCTTCCATTAGAGCTTTTCACTATCTAGATAGCTTCTATATGCTATCAATCACCTTTGTAATAGTAATTTATGAGCATTATCAAGTAGTTACAAGTAGATTTTCAGGTGTTACTAAAACTGTTTCCCAAAGTCGTTTGCAGGTACTACCTTAAACATTTCACAAAATGGTTTTAGATTTTTTAAGATCTCCTAAACTTAGAAACTTTCTCTAAAGAATTTTATAACTTAAATGTGAGAAAGAAAACTCTCAATCAAGTAATAAATAATAATGAACATACCTATAAAATATGCTTGACTTTGTGGAGAGTTTTGAGAGATGTCTTAAGCTTGTTCTTTAACTCTGTTTTAAAGATGACTTTTGCAAGCTTTTGACAATCAATCTTCCCTTAAAGCTGAATTACTTTTGTTTGACTCCTTTATTAAAAAATGCTTACACAACACAATATACTCACTTATGAATGTTTTTCTCTTTTTCTTTATCTAAAATCTGTTGTAGGAGAGTCCTTTTATAGGTAGAGACACGAAACTAACTATTAGAAAGAAGACGATCATTCCATGTCATAAAGTAGTTACTCAATGCCTGTTCGATAGTTTTCATGCCAATTGTTAGGTGAGAATACAACTTCAACGATCATTGATTTCATTGAAATGCCCATTGGAACTAGCTGTTAAAGAGAGATTTGTCTAGATATTCCTCTTTTGATTTTCTCAATTTTTTAGTCATTGACTCCTTCAATAACTGTTGAACATTCTCAATGCTTATTGGTATTTAACTTTAACTCTAGTTGGGATATGAATAATGCCCCTTGAAGTTTCCAGAAGGATGTGAACTTAATGTTATGTTTTTCAAGATATTATGTAGTGTCTCCATGACTGTTAGTTTAGCTTTAATACCCATTGAAAAGAATCTCAATGACTGTTAAACATTTGAACATCTCTCGTTGGAGGGTCCAGAATCTTTAGCTCTACCTAATGTTTTTCCAAAGCCTGTTGGTATAAGTCCAATGCCTATGTCATGACTTTAAGGGTTTTGTTCATATCAAGTTACTTGGTCCAACACCTATTGTGGAAATGGAACACCTGTTGAGGTATCAATTAGCCATGCCCGTTGCAAAAATGCAACACCTATTATGAAGGTCAATTAGCGAAGCTCAAGTGTTTGCAACATCCAATGCCTATTATGCCATGAGAGAGTTGATGGTTAAGGGGTCGAGAAACTTTAACTCATATTTAGGTGTCTCATCAATGCCGATTAGGAATCTTCAATGCCCATTAATGAAGTCACAATGCCTGTTGAAGGACAACAACACTCGTTGGATTTGCATACTTAGAGTTTTTTCATAAACTCTTCTTTTATAAGCCTTTGATCAAAAGATTGATGTATCTGCAAGATCTTACATATGAACTTGAATAAGAGTTAGTTTTTAGATGTATTTGTAATCATTAAAACAAGATTGGTTTACCAAAACGCCTAAGCCAGGTATAACAGGAAAATGGCTAAAAGACACGAAAAAAGAGAGAACATGGACCACTAAGCAAGGAGTGGAGGACATGCAATCGTGCTTGTGTGCAGGTTACTCCTTAATACTATATAAAAAAAAAAGGCATTTTAGCAGAAAGAGACATAGATCAAATGTTCAACACTATAGACAATGCTTAACCCAATTTCTCAGCATATAAAATCTATGTCAATTTCATAGTTCTTTAACTAAAATTTCATTTGCAATCAAGCTTACTATATCTTATTTATTGTTATTTTTTTTATCAAAAACATTCAGTTAATATTTGTCCATATTGCAAACATATTAAGCATTCAGCTTAAAGAAATCTCTTTAAGATTTCAAGCATTCACTCTTTATTTTTCATCACTGCAATTAATTACTATTTTTAATTTGCATTCAAGTTTTTGCTTCTCTAAATGAATCCAACCAAACTGTGGTAAGCAAGCTTGAAGATCTAATTTTTGTTTGATTTAAAAGTTAGGAAAGATGCATTAAATTCAACAATTAATGTACCTCGCACACTTGACATGCATGAATTCGCAAAGAAAATTTGTGATTAAACACATGCAAAGAATATAAATTAATAAATAGACCTAGCAGTAATTAAAAAAAAAATTCTGTGGAACTAAAATATAAAAGGGATAAGAAAAGAAAGTGAACTAAATCTAACAAATATACAATCCGATATGATGTCAACCAAACCAATATGCAAAGTTCACAAATAAAAAATAAAGAATATCCATGTATAACAAACAAATTAAGAATGTAGAATATTCATACATAAAAATGAATTCCTTTCCCTAGCTTTAGATGATATTATTCGTTATGGGGTCAAACGACGTGAGAAGAATATAAACATAATTTCGCTATTGGTAAACGACATAATCACCCTTCAAAACTAATTTGCAAACTACTATTCATCCCATAAGAGTTTTATTAGATTAGTATTGACTATAATGTAAAGCAAAGCAACATGCAAAAGCAAGGAATGAAAAGCATAGAATACTCATGCATAACAAATAAATTAAGAACGCAAAATATCCATACATAAAAATGAATTATTTTCCCTTGGCTTTAAACGATATGGTTCTATTATGAGGGCAAAAAGCATTAGAAGGAGACAAATATCATTTTACTCCTGTCAAAAGACACAATCACCGTTCAAATCCAATTTGCACACAACTGTTCACCCATACTAGTTTTTATTAAATTAGCAATTATTCATAATATTAATCTACACACGAATTCTCCAATAAGATGTAGTAGTGAAGGCCATTAAAAATAGAGAAGCACACATACAATGAGAGGATAAAAAAAAAAAAAAATAAAGAAAAGAAGATGAGCAAATAACAAATCTAAATAAATCATTAGATTAAAATAGATTAGAAATGCAAGAAGTGAATAACAAAAAATGAAACATGAAAACGACTGAATATGAAAGACAAATCCAAAGCGCCAAGCTCATGTGCACATGAAAGTCCTTAAAAAATGTAGAAGTGAAGGTTATTTAAAATGGAGAAGGGGACATGCAATGAAAGAACAGTAAGAAATTGAAGCTGCAAATAGAGATGGAAAGTAAATAACGATAAATTGAAGGAAAATGAAAAAGGACATTACAGCAATGAGTATAACAATAACAATGAGTAAGGGTTTGTTTTGGACGGAGAGAATGGCGGTGGCAAAAGCGTTGGCTTTTTTGTGAGGTAAGAAATCTGAAACGAATGAAAAAGAAGGCATAATGACGTCAATTGGTTATGGAATGTCGAAAAAATTGCTCAAAACGACGTCTTATTATGGTATCTTATTGTGTCATCAATAAGGATAGGGCAGTAACTCCAGGTAGACATGACATTATTTTTGTGGCCAGGTGAAAGACGGAATAACCAGTTCTCGGATTCCAGAAGACGTCGTTTTATTGGGGAGGGCGGGGAGCATCTGGAGGAGGCAGACATCATTTCGCTTTTGTCAAAAGACAATCGTACTTGCACTTCGCCACTATTAAAAGACATAGACACCTCGCCAATGGCGTCCTTTTGCTATCGAAGCAAGAACACATTTGGATGACGGCGTCATTTTGCTATCGAGGCAAGAACCCATTTGGATGGCAGACGTAATTTCACTGCTATTAAAAGACGCAATCATCCTTCAAATTCGATTTGAACGTTACTGTTCATCTCATAAGAGTTTTATTAGATTAGAATGGATTAGTGATATAGTTTTTATTAAATTAATCATAATAATTTAACTAATATTTGAAAGTTTAATAATTAATTTTAATTTATGTATAATAAATAAAATAACAAATATTTAGATAATTTTTTGAAATTTCTCATTTTAAAGATTTTATAAATTTTACTTTAATTTTAAAATAATTTTTGTTTATATAAAATTAATATTAATATAAATATTCTTTTTTAAAAAAAAATGCACAAATAAAAATTTTTTTCTCCTCAAACCTGAATGAGAAAGCTGAAACGTATGCTCAGCAATGGAAACCCAAAGAGACAAAAAGAAATTAAAAAGCCAAAAAGTAAATAAATAAAATAATGTGATTTATTTCATGAAATCACTTTTCTTATCTCTCTTAATAATAATTATTTAAAAGAGGACCAAAGAACCAAAGTGAACAACACCGATCGAAGGAGTGAATCGAATTCCATGCTTTGGCTTCTTTCAAGAGAAAATAGGGAAAACAAAATGGTTTCGGCAAACAGAGAAATGGCAGTTTATTGCTTTGATACCCTCGTGGCTCACTACAACAGCGAGGAAGCTCCTCCACCTGCCTTTGACGACGGCCAGCAGTGATCTCTCTCTCTCTCTATCTATCTATCCATCTTTTTTTTTTTGTTTGTCAGTGTTCTTTTTGATCTTCCTATTGCTGCTGTTTATTTGTGGATTGTTTTTTTTTTTAATTGGAGTTTACGCTTTTATTGCTATTCACTTCTTACATTTTTGTTTTTGGTTTTATTTTTGTTGTTTAGGTATTTTGTGGGGCTTTGCATTTAGTTTGAGTGCTTTATAAGTTATATGTTTGGGACTTTAGGCCTTGATGGGTTTAGTTCACTGGATTAGGAGATATTGTAAAGTTTTAATCTTTTGCTAAATTATTTTGTTTATTTTCTTTTATAATCTATACTTGCATTAGTAGGATGATGCGCTAAGCTTCAATGGTTTTGGCTATCTGTGTCCGCAGATGATTATTAGTTCATGTTTGTCTTGTATTTTTGTTATATTCATGTGTTCTTGGATGTCGATTTTTATCAATATTTCACGCTCTGGAAAAGAATTGTTTTTGAAAAATTTTCCTTTCTTAGTGTTTTTAGAAGAAAATCTTAAAAAAAGCATGCCTTTTCTATATTTCGTATATTAACTGCAAATAGCATTTATGCTGATGCATTATTCTAATTCAGTTCCACTTAATTAAGCCATCTAATGGAGTTGAGTTATTAAAAATTTATTGTAGCGAAATATAGAATTCCATGCTTTGGCATTTAGAATGAGCGATTATGCATATCTGGGGTGAATTCTTTGTTCTTCAATCCTTTAACCATGGGCATACATTTCACTAGGCTTTTTTTTTTTTTTTTTTTAAAAGAACCAACAAATTGTTTCCTGTGAATGCACAGACTCCTCAAGTCTTGAAACAGATCATTATTGCTCAGTGATGGTGTGTTCCTATCATGGCTCAGTGCTTGGTACTTCAATTTGTGCTGTGTTGTGCAAGACATAACTTTTAAGTTTCATTCTTAGACTATTTTAACTTCATGTTGGGCTGGTATTGCCATATATTGGCATAGCCAAATGCACTGTGACAATTCTTTGTAATCACCTTGTAGTGCATCCAGTCTGCATTCAATGGTATTTGACATTTTAATTGGATTTTTCCAAACATTAACTCATTACTATAAATTGTAATTTGATTGTAAATTAATGGAGTCATTTTAACTTAAAGGTTGATGGTGCTTTACATCAAGTACTTCCAAATGCATTAGGGTGTTTAGTTCCCTGACTTCAGTTATTATCGGGCTGCATTTTTTCGTCTACTGGATTTATATGGTTTGGTTTGTTTGATCAGTTGTATGTCATTGAAAAGGTTTGACCTTTGAGGCTTTGACTTGTGCACAAACATGCACAAAGGCAGGTTATATATAGTTTCATTTGTATGTACTTTTAGAGTTGATTGAAAAGCTTAGAGATAGCGGTATCATTTGTTACGTTTTAACATTTCTTGGTGCCGTGACTGCAAAACCTTTTAAATCATATGGGCTTTGGTGTTTGATACCCTAAAAGTGAAACACACATGCTTATAAATTTATTTGTTGAACTTGTTTAAATGGCATCATCTTCTCTTCACTGGGCAAATTGCAATGTTGGCCAATGAATGCTAGGTTTATTTTCAAGTTTGGTTTCAGTTTGTTCCTACTTCATACTTCATTGCTTAACTTCCACTATATCTACAAATTGGCTATCCTTTTTTAAATTGAAATTGCAACATTTAAGTTTAACTGACTTGTCTCATTGGACATCTGAAATATCTGTAAGAATTTGCTCCAAAAGCTTCAGTCAAATATGGAGGCAATTGGATATATCATTTCATTGAGTAATAATATCAAAGTCGACACAGTGGCATGTGTAAGTGCATTGCATGCTGGAAATTGGCTTAGCAGTGTATCCAAACATTTGTCATTTTTTAAAATTATATGATCATATTATAGATGAAAGAGAAGTATAATGGTGAACCTTGACAAAATTAATCTTTACTTTCCAACCTGATGTTAAGCCCAAACTTTAGTGATCAATGTTGTGATTTATTCTCTTCTTAGTTGATTAATTTTCAGGGAATTATTTTCTTAATATCAAGTTAATCCTCTTGTAAATTTAAATCTGATCACTAAATCAAGGTCAAACAAAATAGCATTATATTCTTGCCAAAAAAAAAAAAAACGAAGCAAGACGTGGTGGTCCTGGTTAGAGATTTTGTTTCATACTTCATTTTATTTGCGATAAAAGAATTTGGACTCTACTGTGTATTTTAAGTTCCTTCCTTAATAAAATTTAATGTTTTCTTTTATCCTTATCTTTCCCTTCTCTTATTACCACTCTGATGTTTTTGCTTATTATCTGATATTAATACTGTGGTAAGAACCTGAATAACATTGCTTATACTTGGTCTCTGAATAACATTGCTTATACTTGGTCAATTCCACCTCTTCTCATCCTATGCATTTAATATATTAATGACACTATATTATACATTCCTTTAGGATGCGCTGATTTGGTGTTTCTATATGTTCTTGTTTAATTAGTACCTTACTTTGGTATAATTTTATAGATAATGAATTTCGTATATTTATTTATAGTCGTTTGCGATTTTATATGCAGAATGGTACAGGTAGATTTATCTATTTTTTTATGCTAGAACCCTGTTGGTCACAATCTCTTGTAATATGGATGATATTTTGGTTTCAGTCCACTATTTGTCACTTGGAAGAAAATGGTCAATGGTAGTGAGCCTCGTTTACGTGGATGCATTGGAACACTAGAAGCTCGATGCTTAACTAATGGGTTTAGAGACTATGCTTTAACAAGGTATCGCAACATTCTGCAACAAATTATATACGTGTATTATCTGTATGCTCCTTCCCTTCCTTTCTCCTGAAGTGGAATAAGTTCAGGTGTTTGCATTTCTACCCTTCTCTCTCTCTCTCTCTCTGTTTTCTGTGTGTGTGTCTCTCTCTTTCTCTCCTTGTCTGATTTTGTGTGCATGCATGTGTATAAGCGTTTTGTGCACGTATAGCTGTGTGTTTAGCTTTGAGGGCATGGAATGGTCCAGTGGTTTAGTAACTTTGCTACAGATTTTTGTATGTTTTTCCATTCTAATGAGTGAAACATATGGTAGAAGTGCTTTAGGTGGAATAATGTTACAGTGGAACAATTTGTGATGCAGGGCAGTTTTGATTGCTCTCTATTGATACGTCATTCTGCTAGAATTAGCTATATTAGGAAAGTTGAATAATGTTTAAATGTTTGAGGATAGATATGATAGAAAAACAAGAAAAAGCTTGTGTGGATGAAAAGTTCAAGCGAGAGAAAGGGCTGCAAATGAGTCAAACTGCTTGTGAGTCATGTGGAGCTTTAAGGCTCACTTGAATTTGTTTGTGAATGCTATGTCAAGTTGAAGTTTACTTTTAAGGCGTGTTTAGTGAATAAGCCAAGCTCCTCTTGGATGGAAGTTAACTTGTAATGCTTACCAGCCAGCCGTATACAAGGTACTTAAAATTGTTTATTGTGAAAAAGCCTGCAGAATTTATAGTGTTCCTATTCCATGCACTTTTGGTGAGTTCGTTGAAGCCATTTGTTTCATCATATATTGCATAATATTATTAGATGGAACAAGTTAGCTAAATTTTTTTGAAATTTTTATGGTAAATATTTTAATGTTCTTCTATAATTTTGTGAATGCTTTCCTTTCCCACTCTGAGTCTATTGAGACAACCCATTCTATTTCATACTTGGTTAACAAATCAGCTGAATTTGAGGAATGCTGCACTCAAGTTTGCTTCTTGTTTAATAAATAAGCAGAGCTTGGGGCTGAAAGTTTAAGGTTGTTTAGTTAATGAGTAGGTTCTGCTTAGCTCATATTTCAGCCTTAGGATGCACAAATATGCAGGTTTTCTGACAGAAAGATAATTAAGGCTGAGATGTTTGTTTGGAGGATTTTGTTTGATGGGAAACAGTAAATATGTGGAAACTATGATTACGGTTTATTATGATTATAGGATGAGTGTAGAGGTTGACTAGGTGATTAGAGGATCGAGTGCAGGGATTTGGAGGTTGCCAGCTTGTCGTGGATAATGATGCAAGGAGGTTTTGATAGGATTGAGTGCAGGGATTAGGGATCGAGTGTCATGGATAATGATCGAGTGCAGGGATTAGGGATTTGAAGCTGGTTGTTTAGGCTGTTTAGGGTATAATCGAATGATAGAATAACTGATAGGAATTCAGGGTAAACAGTTAATGTTTGTATGGAGAAGGTTGAGAAAACAAAATTAATTTAGTGTAGGTTTTGGGGCTGATTGTGGCAAGAATAAAGGGCTGTGTATAGTAAATATGAAAGTAAAATAAAGGTCTTTAGGCATTAGAGTCAAACATCCCTAGGAATCACAACCAAGGTCCCAAACGCATCACCTCATGGTTGAATTATATCACACAACTTGAATAAAAGCATAACTGCTGGTTAACATTTGTGGACTGAAATCTCAAAACTTAATAAAGTATTACAAAAATGGATATTTGCAGACTCATAACTTATCCTAAACCTTTATGCTAAAGGACTTTAAAACTATTTCTAATCCAGTAATCCTGCATGGATTGGACTTGCAAATGTAACCTAAAAAATATCATTGTTTTCCTAAACCACTCTAAAATAAAACAAGTACTCTGAAGAAATCTGGACTGATTTGCCATATAAGCTTGAAATTACAAAATTGCCTGAGATTTAAAACACTGAACCAGCAACTAATTTACTTAAATAGACATATAAGACTTTATAAAGACTATATAGTATTCTATCATATCAAATAAATCTATGTGAGGGTTCATTCAGTGTAAAGAGGTCCGAATGAAGTGATAAAGGAACCTTATAAATTATGAAGATGTTAGAAAATATGAAAACCATTCCTTGGGTTTTCAATCCACTAATTAATCTTTTTCGAGTTGAAAATGAAACTAGTTGCATCGACCCATTTCCTTTTCTGCTAGCTTACTCGCCCTTTTTTCATAATGACAAAAATACCTGCATATTTGTTCTTTCATATCTGTTTACTATTTTCTCCTCCACCACCATGCATCATCACTTGTAGTTGGTAATTTCTTTCAATTTCTCAAATTAAAATGTAGCCTTTTTCATATTTCATTTCCTTTGTATAAAAATTCAATATTTTCTTCAATTCATAGTTGTTAAATGGCTTGCCTCAGGTGCAAGGCGCACCGGGCGACTGACCCTATGCCTCTGAAGGCCAAAGGCAGGCGCTTGCCTTGGTGCCTTAGGAGTGCGCCTTCAGCTATTGCTATGCACAAGAAAGACGCGCATTTTTAACTTCTATTACAACATTCATCTTTCACTCAAAATATCATGATCACTGGAATCCCAAATGACCGATCAGTCAGAATACGGTGTCGGCGCGCCAGAAAGTTCATCGGCGTCATCTGAAAGTTACTAGAATCCGACCAAACCGCCAATACTAAGATTGCCAATCTGTCCATTTTTGGTTATCACGTACCTAAAATTTATCTTCTTCAATCCGGTTTTGAATCATTTCTCTCTCTTCTACTTGTTTTATTTCTGGTGATTTATTTATTTCTTTCTCTCCTTCTACCTATTCTATTTTTGGCAAGAGAAAGATTTTTGGGTTCGGCTTTGTTTCTAAGCTTTTGGGCTTTGTATTTTTGCTACTTGTGATAATTTTTTATAGTTATGCATGTGTTTTCATGTGTCTTATACATTCTACTTGACCTTTTTTGACTGCTCATTTAGTGTAGGAAGGTTTTTGGTATAGTCAATAAGTTTTCAATTATTATAAGGTTAGAAATAAAAATTAGTTGTCTTAGATCTTGTTACAAGGATTAGAAATAAGCTTTTTCTAATCCAGTTCAAGAAAACTATTAAAGGGTTTGAAATATTTTCACTCAATATATAATGATAACATGCATATATAATTATTAGTTCTTAATTTTAATTTAATTTTTTTAATTTTTGTGCCTAATTTCGCTCAAGCGCTAGCTTGCGCCTTGCGTCTAAGCTCCATGACCCCTTAGCGCCTTAGTGTGCCTTGCGCCGTTAAAAACTATGCTTCAAATGCTATCCATTCAATCCTACCCTTTCCAATTTCATTTCCTTGGTTCAAAAAAAAAAAAACAAAAAAAAAAGAATTTGTAACAATCCTTTTGCCATATACTATCTATTCAATTCTATATCTTATTTTTCTTCATTCTTTAGGTTTTCTTTTTTAATCTTTCCTTTTGTCTAGGACCCATAATTTAGTTACTCCCCTCATAATTGTTAAAGGCACAAGGTGCACTAGGCGCTAGCCTTTGTGCCTTAAAAAACCAAAGGTGAGCACTGTCGCAAAAGTCAACTCCTTGGTTCTCCTTTGGCCTTAGGTGAGACGCCCTAGAGGCGTGCCTTTGTGACATTATATATATATATATATATATATATATATATATATATATATATATATATATATATATATATATATCTGTGTGCATGTGTGTGTGTCTCTGTGTGTGTGTGTGTTGTAACTCTGTGTGTGTGTGTGTCTCTCTCTCTGTCTCTGTCTCTGTCTCTATCTCTGTGTGTGTGTGTGTGTGCGCGTGTGTGGGAGTATGCGTGCGTGTGTGTGTGATGAAGAAGAGGAGATTGGAGATGATCAATTTGATGATGATGATGAAGACTATTGAGCTTGATGATGATTGACTAATTATATTTTACTTTGATAATTTATAATTCATAAGTGTTAGAACTTGCTGTTTAATGTTATTAGTACACTTAGGATCCTTGTATATTTAAGATTTCAAGTTTTTAGTAAACTTAGGAGTTTTGTGTGTTTAGGATTTGAAACTTTTATTAAGTTTTCTTTTTCTTTGTGTATGTATGTTTTTTTTTTGTTGTGACTTATGTCTTTTGAGTATTAATAGTTATATTATTATATCACTTTGCTAGTACTCTAATAATAAAAGTTATAAATTTTTTTAATTTTTTATTTTTGCACCTCATGTCACTCAGGCACGTGTTTGTGCCTTGCATCTAAGCTCTAGGATCGCTTAGCACCTTAGTGTACTTTGCGCCTTTAATATCTATGCTCACCCCATGCACTGCTATAGTCGTCGACAATGATTTCTCCATCACTAACACCACCATTCCTTCCTCTCTATCCTTCTCTAGCCTTTGTTAAGATTAAAAATCTCACATTGGAAAGCCACATAAAATATAAAAGGTATATAGCAGTTTTGACGTAACTACTTAATTGGTTAGTTTAACATTTTAATACTTAATTGGTTAGTTGTAACATTTTAACAAGTGTTGACCCAAGCTCATTTTAATCCAATTTTGGGCTTAACTTTTACCAAATTTTCTATTATTTCTACCATTTTAATTCAATTTATATTCAATTTCTAACATGATATCAAAGCAGATCTTGGTCTGGTTTAATTTCTATTTGTCACTCGGTTTTCCATCTGGATGTCCAATCCCAACGGTTCAATCCGGTGTTGGCACTGCATTCAATTTCGACTTCAGAGGGAGGAATTTCACTTTCAATTTCAAGTGGTCAACTAAGCCATTGTTACTTGAGAGTGTTAATATTAAAAATCCCATATTAGAAAAGCACATGAAATGTAAAAGGTACATAATGGTTTGAACTTAACTACCTAATTGGTTAGTTATAACCTTTTAGCAATGGTTGACCCAGACTCATTTTAACCCAATCATTATCGGGCTTAACTTATAACCAATTTTCCGTTATTTCTATCCTTTTAATTCAATTTCTAATGGTCTTCACTATAGCTGGGGTTTGCAGGTTTTTCACAAGCTACGGTTTGTGCTAGTGTTAGATCTTTGAAAGAAGGTCAAAAAGTTCATGCTAGTGTAATGATATATGGGTTTGATCTTGATGGTTTAGTTAACCACTCTCTTGTGCATAGGAACTTTGTATGTGGAAGGGTTTGTAATGTATGTCGTGTTTGATCATGTGTTTGTATTGGATTTGGTGAGTTGGAATTCCATGAAGGGTTTATGATGCATGTCTTGTTTGATTATAGGTTTGTATTGGATCTGGTGAGTTGGAATTCCATGATTGATAAGTATGTGAAGAATGGAGATGTAAGTTTTGCACATGAGTTATCTGATAAAATGCCTAAAAGAGTTGCTTTCTGTTGGAATTTGATAATTTGAGATTAGGTAGGAGTGGGAAACATGGAGGCAGCAAAAGAATTTTGAAAAATTGCCCTCTAGAGATGTTGTATGTTGAAGTTGGTTGATTCAATTAATTATTCCGTTGATTTTTTATTTTATTATTTTTAAGGGGAGGGAGAATTGGAAATGCAGTGGTAAAAATGTGATTATGATCCTCTTTTGAACAAGGGTATGCTTGACATTTGCATTCATTTAATAGAGAAAAGTGTTGAATTTTAACCGAAGGAAGAACCTTAAAAATTGTAACAGAGCAAAAGACAAGGACGATTTTACATAATTTTAAAACGTGAAGGTTGACTTAGTTATTATGGAAAAACACGAGGCTTGGAGTAATTAACTCTTTTTTCGATCCCCTTTTATTTTGTTTTTTGAAGTGTGAAGGGATGGGTGCATGTTTGTGTGGGAGATGGTGGACCTTTTTAACAATGCAACTAGCAACATTTTTTTAGTACTAATCTTTTCTTATTTCTCCTTCAGCTCATGATGTAATCTTCTTCATTTTTTTAGTGCATTTGATCTTTCAGCGCATAAAAGTATGGTAAAAGGGCAAAAACAAATAATTTACCTGTTCTTTTCTTGATATTACTTGCATGTCAATTTAATCATTAACTCAGATAAAACCACTGGGGAAATTCCATCCATTAAACATCTCTAGTAGAAAAAATCTGTGTAGATATGAGGTCAGCTATCATGTTATCTCTGTCTGAGTGATAAAAAATTTGCTTTCCGAAGGATACTTGGTCAACTTGCTAGATAGTTCAGGTGCATTTATCTCAGACATTATCAGTCCAGAATGCATGGCCTTTTCAATAGATAAAAAGATTAACTTGGTAGTATTATCTAGTTGAAGGATAATAATTTAACTTGTCTTGTTACCACTATTCCCTTCTTCTTCCACTCATTGAAACAAAATGAAATTTTCTTCCCTTTCATATTGATTTTTTAGTTTTCTAAGGCACATTGTCTTGGGCAATTTTCCTCTTATTGAGCACAAGTCCTTGTATTGGCCTGAACGTTAACCTTCTTTTGTTCCATTGCTTGGAATATTTTTTCATTGGGACTAGGTGTAATGATCCTTGCTTTTTAATGTAACACAAGAAATGAACTCGATTCACTTGATGCTAAAAGTCAGATTCAGGTTATCATATAGCTAGGGGAAGTGAGCTTTATAAAATCTTTAATTTTTACTTCTACCATTGATGTGGGATTATTGGTGGACATTATGATGATTTTTGAGTCGAATGGTTTTAAATCCATTTCCCAACTTTGCATGGGCTAGAAAAGGGTGTCAGGCCATGGTTGTTACAATTGGTATTGCATCTTAGACCAGAAGTTCCGTCAATAAGTATTAGGTATGCCTGTAATTTTTTATTCTTTCTTTCGTGATTTTGGATGATGCTGTATCGAATAAGAAGTGGTGAAATTATGGTGATAGAGGACATGACATCACATTGGCAGATTAGCTGATGTTGGCTTTGTATCTCTTCTGCTGATGTGCCTTTATCCTAGTCCTCGCCTCATGTTCTCTACATATGAAGCATCAAGCAAGGTATGAAAGCCAATCACTCTGTAATAGTATCATAGAATGCAACCCGTGCCATAAATAATCATGCTTAACCTCCTTAGATGGCGAAAGATCTGACGCAAAATACTCAAGGTAAGGGGACCTAGGATGAACCTGAAAAATCCTAGTTGATTACATTTTCTGTAACTGCCCGTCAGATTTTCTCTGTGAAAACTAACTAGAAAAACTCTTGCATACGAATTCTTACCTTGAATGAAACACAATCTACCCAATCAATTGTCTATCTTGGTATACCATTTATGATCCACCTCTGATTCTAAGCAACAATCAGACTACCCCAAGTGTTTGTTACATTACATATCTCAATTGCAAGGGTGAGCTAACTGGTCCGTTATAGTAATTGTGGTTGTGGCTGCCTGAGCCACAAAGGCACCAATCTGGCATCAACTTATAAAAGGACAGGCAGAGTTGTTTGAAATAGAGGATGGTATGCTGTATATGCTGTTAATGACATGTCCTGTGAGGCAGAGGCAAAACACTCCTTTTCGTCGTTGGGTATATCATGATCAGCCATCTCCTTTGGAAGTGGATCAGGATTCCTACGACGTTAAAGAAATCAACTGGTAAAACAATTTGATTTCATTAGCTAAGGTTACTACCCAATCTCTGTCACCACACATTTGAGGCAGTAACATTCTACAAAATTACAATCAAAATTAAAAATCAGTTACTTATTAACTTGTTCAAGCTATTCTGTAATAATAGTGTATCATCTTTGGCCCATTGTTCATTGGTAAACTTGTTCAAGCTATTCTGTAATAATAGTGTATCATCTTTGGCCCATTGTTCATTGCTGTTTACCAATGTTGAGAAATGAATTTAAGAATCAGATCTAGATTACTATGTAACTGGAGGTGGTGGACCAAGATTCTTACATAAAGCATATTAATATTGGCAATTGTTTTGAGTTTAAGATAAATAAATAACAAAGTAAAAGGGATGAGATTGTAAGAAACTACAACATGCTATAGAAGGCATTAATCATTAGGTAGAAGTCTTGCGTGCAAAATAAGATTCTTTCATTTTTTTCTTATTTTTTTTGTTCATCAGCGGTCATTGACAAACAGAATATCAGCTGCAAGAGAACATCTGCACTTATGGTTTTCAATCTCGTCTGTTATGCTTTATCATTGTGATGTGGCATTTGTTTCCACTCATTGTAGGCTGTGTGGTTTTAACAGATAGGATTGCCATATTATAATTGCAGATTCACAGGATGCTTCATAGGCTTTCTGCCTTTATGCAAAACTTTGACTTTGCCTGCAATGTGACAACCACAATAATTGCCTTAAAGCAAATCCACAAAGGGGGCCTCTTTTTTTTTGGAGGGGGGGGGGGGGGGGGGGGGTGTGAAGAATTAAAAAAAGAATTTTTTTTTTTTTTTAATTAAAAAAAATTTAAAAATAAAATGGGTGGTATAAAATAATTTTTATTTTTTTTTTTTAATTT
>CATIWR010028739.1:0-27902 GCA_949677035.1 Omphalea diandra | reverse complement strand
TCATTTTTCCTTAAGATCTAGATCAGCAGTTGTGTCTCAGAGTTTTGTTGGCTAGACATGTGAGAAAGTTTGTACAATAATAGAGTTTTTCACTTATGTAATGAGCTAAACAGTTCCTTATATAGTTGCCGTCTATCAGGTAATGCTTTTCAACGTAAGTTATTAGAAGCTACTATCTCTTCTGCATAGTTCTTTCAGTATTATTTCTATTGCAACACATTAAGTTGTATTTGGATACATGTAACTTTATATGGCTCTAGTTCGAGGCGTGCCAACGCTGTATTTTATCAGTCCAGATCCAAATAAGGATGCAATCCGAACTGAAGGGCTCATCCCGATACAGATGATGCGCGATATCATTGATAAGGAAATGTGAAAGACCAATTTGATGGGACATCCCAATACAAGAGATTAGTCTGCTGATGCTTCAAAGCGACGTTCTGGTTTTTGCAGTTATCTGCTAGATACTTCCAGGACCTGTTTGAGGCTTGTTACTTAATGATGCATGTGTTCTGAAAAATGTATAATTGTTATGGATATTTGCTGAGTGATTTCTCGGTGAATATATGAAGAGATTGACGGTCAATATCTTTTGATGTGTGGTAATGGTGCATTAGATATCATAAAGACAGATTCATTCATCTGTTTCCAACATTAATTTCTCAACAACCCAAACAGAGAACAATGGCGATCACAAAAAACCGAGTTCCCAAATAAAATAGTGAAGGAGACGGACCTGGACACTGCCGTTGCTGGGCCGGGCTGGAAACATGTTGGTTGTCATCATATTTTTCTTGTTGGTCTTTCACTTCGTCTTTAACAAGCCCAAGGAAACCCGTGAAGCAAACTGTATCATAGATCCCTTTTCCACACTGCCGTTAAATCACAAAGCATTGAGGATCCAAAACACATGTGACAGTAAACATGAAAGTCTATCTTTCGTATATTGCTTTTTTGTTTTTTTTAACAATTTTTTTGTACTTTAAATATTACTGTTTTATTTTTTTTAACAAACTTCATTTTTTTATACATATTTTTTATACATCTTTTTTTATTTTTAATTATTGTTATTATTATTATTATTATTATTATTTCATATGTTTAGAAAAATAGACTTATCTTTCTTTTTGCAAAAAAATGGTATAAACTACAAGTTTGTCAATTTTAATATTATAAAATAAATTTGAAAATATCAAAATATTTAAGTATAAAAAATAATTTACAGCTTACAAAAAATGAACTTATAGTTTATAAAAAATAAACTTATGGTTTATTGGTAACAAATTTATGGTTTATTCATAATAAATCTATAATTTATTCCAAATGAATTTATAGTTTATAAAAAATGAAATTATAGTTTACTAATAATGAATTTACAGTTTATACCAAAATGAACTTATAATTTACAAAAAATGAACTTATAATTTATAAAAAATAAAATTACAGTTTATAAAAAATGAACCCATAATTTGATGATAATGAATCTACAAGTAATATCAAATAAACCTATAATTTTTAAAAAATGAACATATAGTTTACAAAAAAAAGAACTTTCAGTTTACAACAAATGAACTTGTATATTCAAACTAATCAATTTACACCATGTAAGAAATGAACCACAAAAAAACATAAAATCCATTTAATAGTATTAATAATATTAAACATAAATTAATATAACATTTAATATTATATTAATATAAAATTTAATATAATTTAACATAATAGTATAATAATATAAATTAATTAATGTAATAATATAAATTATATATAATATTTCTATATAGTTATATAAATAACATAAATTATATAATTATAATGATATAATATAATTAAATAATATAAAATAATTATATATTAATATAATTATATATAATATATAAAAACACATAAAAATCTCATTTATAAAAAAGAAAAAAAAGAAAAAAGAAAGGATAAAAAGTTATTTGCGGGTTGTGGAGTGTGGAGTGCTGCTGCGCACAATCTCTTTTGTTTTTCATTCTCGCATATGTCATGAACTCTTAGTTCATATTGTTATATGGGCAGAGATCCATGATATAACAACTCACTCGTGATACTCTTCAAGAATCACATCGCATTCCCAACAAAAAAGATCTAAACTGTGAGTGAAATTTGTTCACTTTGTACAAAGTTTCTACTCATTCGGATGTGAGCAATGGTGCATTTTGTACAAAGTTTCTACTCTTTTGTTTCTAATTCTGTATCACTATAAAAATTCGTTCAGAATCCTATAATCTCAACTTCAATGATTTAATTCAAATAGAATACTTTTGGTTCAGCATTATGAAATTGAAGTTGCAGATAGGAGAAATAGTGCGTGAATTTTCCAAGAAGAATATGAATTTTAACAAATGATCAACCTCAGTCAATGTATTGAGTGGCTGTCTATGGCAGGAGCTCATAACATTCAAGGAATTTCAACGTTGTGATGAGAATTGCTGCTGTATTTACTTGGCAGTTACAGCCAATTCCAATTCCACTACAACTCCCTTTCTAATGGCTGATAGCCGTAACTGCCTTTCCAACGGCTACTACCAACAGAGTATTAACTACTGCAACACAATCATTTACACCATTATTAACAATACTGGAACAGCTTCAGTTCAACACCTCCGTGCTTGGACTCGTGCTTTCTTCGCTCTTCTCCACTGCTTGGACTGGCTTAATCGTAACGCGTATCTATACTGGTGTTTCTTTTGGATCTTTGGTTAATTTTGAGAAGGCTAGGCATATGACAAAGACAAGAGACACAATATAAATGTTGGTAGGACTATTGGCATGTCGACGGTGATAGCTATATGCGGTAGCCCAAAAAATGCACTGACACAATGCACAAATGAAGAGAAATACGTCAAGGAAAGAATAAAATGGCTTGTCACTTGGAGATGGATACTCGAACCAAAACCTCATGCCCTGCCGTTTCAATACAACTCTTTGCTTTCTAGCCTTGAGAGAGATTTCAAGCACAAAAACAGCCATGGCAACGAGAGACACTACGAAGGCTGTTAACGCATACTGTGGCTTTTGAGGACAGGCAATTTGGTCCAAAACCACCAAGACAGCCTCAAGAACCATGTTGGTGAGTATGAAGATCCACTCTAAATGCTTATTAGCCTGCACAAACAAATGCAACAACTAAGAAGATAGCATTCAAACCTCGCAGTCTTTTTTTTTTTTTTTTTTGAAGTATAATTTTAATTTTTACCCAAAATGTAAAGCTAGTGGCAGCTTGATGTGAAAGAGGTTCTTGAAAATCTTCATTTACTCTCTGCACAACCCAGATCTCAGATCCAATGAATAAAAAGATACAAATGCTCGTCATCCATATTTCCCAAGTGAAATGCTTTAAGAAAGTCCATGTTTTCCTACTCTCCTGGTCTTCTGTTGGCAGCACAAGAATGTAGCGACAGGAATGCAATGTAAATATCAATACTATAAAAGAAAACAATGCAAGACATGATAAATGAAGTTTCAACCCGGTGAACACTTGATATACCAAAGCATCATAAGCTCCTATATGCTCATAAGTTTTAGGGCATGGGAGAGAATGGAAGGAGAAGGCAATGAAATGTCATGAAATTAAATGAAGATGAACATATTTTAACATTATTTAAGAGTTTTAAAAGAAATAAGAGGTTAGAGTTCCTTTTTTTGAAAGTGGAAATTCGATTGCTAAACAGAAGCAGAACAAGCATCCGAAACAAGTACAGGCAATACACTAGCAGGGACCTCTCCACAAGAACAGACAATTTATGTGGAGAAAGAGCCCACTTTGCTATAGCATGTGCTGCCCTATTAGAATCACGGCGCACAAAACCAAAAGAAACAGAACTGAAATCTTAAAAAAGGTAAATGAGTATAAACATAGTAAAAAATTTTATGTCACACTCTTAACATTCGATTTGAGAAGAAAAAAAGAAAAAATGTTTCAAGTTAATAAATATAAAGATACTTTGAGTAACTCTCATTTACGTCATAAAACAATAACTCAGAAGAGAGGTGAAGAAATTAGTCTCCATGTATGTTCTTTCCATGTACATTCTAATGCAATGCAATGTGTAAAGCATATGGTGATTTTGCAAATGCCGCGGCAAAACGATACTCTTACCAAAATTCACCAAATGACGGGAATCATTCTTTTTTGGCAATCCTATTATCATTCTTTTCGTAGTTCTTGGTGTCTCCCAGCCCTTAAGAACAGAAGAATCCCTTGACCTTAAAACAGGCTCAGGATCGAAACTAGTAGAAAAATTATCATACAAGGAATTCAACTCTTCGACAAGTCCCTTCCTTGGTTTCGGAAATCCAACCTCTGTTGCTCCATCATCGTTCACATTATCAGAACCTTCAAGAACTGTTGTCGAATCACTAGTAACATTTTGCCTAGCATCAACCGTGTCATCCGGATCACCACAATATAAGATTTCTTCTTCCATCGAACCTGAAAATTCTCCCTCTTTAACATCAGTTATGATTCCCGAGACCCTATGCAGAGAACTTGTTACATGAGGAACCATTGCTTGTCTAAAAACATTCTCTACGTAGAGGGGCACTGCTTGTTTCCATCCGAATTCTTGAATCATTGCCTTGATGGCTTCGGCTTGATTCAAGTAAGTTTGTACAGCTTGGAAAAGGTATGAACTATTGATTACTGAAATAGATACAATAGGCACCCGATCTTTTTCTCCATGTACACTAACCTGCATTAGTGTTGATGGTTCTGCCATTTCTTGCACTTCCATACTTTTTATCAGGTCCAATGCTGTGTTTTTCCATGACAATACAAGGATAATTTACCTCGATGTCACTCAACCATGATCAAATTTTATTATGTTAATTGATTTTATTTAATTAGATCACTTAAATATAATTATTATTTCAATTAAAATATAATCCATTTAAGTAAATTTCAATTCACCGTATTGTTAAGTAGCAATTAATATTTGTCTATTTATTTCATAATTATATGAAATTGAAATTAAATTATCATATGTTTGTTATTATTTGTTAATTTTATGTAATTCTGAGATCTATAATTCAATTGAGTTATATTAATTAAAATAATAATCATATTTAAATAATGTAATTAAACGAAATCAATCTTTAATGATAAAAATAAAATTTTGATTATAATTCAATCATAATTGACATAAATTACTCTTAGAAAAGATTATAATTTTTGAATTTAATTTTATCCCATTATTTAATTAGTAATACAAAATAGAAGACATATTAGATTATTTTACACCTTCGACCAGAAATATTATGTTCTCACTATTTCAAACGAAAAGAGAGAACTTATGAGATGAAAGAGAAATCATGAGGTATTTTTCTGGATGTGTTGAGCTCCACACATCGGAAAAAGATAGCTAAATGATATAAAAAAAAAAATCCAAATCTTGTTATTTTTTTCATTATTCTATCTGAACATTTTAAAACAGTCAGTTATATTCTAAATTGTTTAAATTTGTATCAATTATACTAGTGATCAAAATCAAAGTGAGACATTTATCTCATTTTTTAAAAATTATTATCATTTTCACTGTAAAAATATTATATTTTTATTATAAAAGTCTTATTTAATTCAGATTTTAAAAAAAATATTAATATGTTAATTGATAATAAAATTTTAATTGATTTTCTACAAAAAATTTTCAAAATTTTATTTTCTTTTTTATTTGAAAATTTAATTAATTTTGAAATGAATATGCATTATAGTCATGTAAGAGTAATTTTAGTAAATGATATAAATGTTTTATCTTAATTTTAATTATAGATATAATTGACACAAGTTTAATCAGTCTTAGATGCAACAGACTATTTTAAGAAATTTGAATATAACGATAAAAACTTGAAAAAAAATTATTTTTCTTATTAAGCCAAAAAGAATTTCTTTTGATGTGCACATCCAACTGTTCAAATTGACCTGGAAGTTTCTTCAAGTCAATTTGCTTTTGATTTACGACGTTGGTTGCACTAATTTTAAATTAAGGCCAAATAATATGATAAAAGTTCAATTTTTTTTTTCATTTTTTACATTATATTTAAATTTTAAAATAGTTAATTATATTTAAAATTATCTAAATTTATGTCAACTATATTCATAATCATAATTAAGATGAACTTTATTTTATTGTTTAAAATTATTATTATTTTCAATTTATTGCATTTTTATTGTCGAATTTTTATTCAGTTTAAATTGAAAAAGTGTAAGATTAAAAATGTAATTAATAATACAATTTTAAATGATTTTTAAAAATTTAAAAATAATTTATTTTTCTTTTTATTGAAATTTTCATTATTTTAAGTCTTCTAAGCACTTTTATAATATATGTGATAGTCATATTAAAGTAATTATAGTAAAAGATTAAGTGTTTCAATATTTTACTTTTGACTATGAATACCATCGATATAAGTTTAGTCATTAAATATAATTGGTTATTTTGAGGGGTTAAAATATAATAATGAAAATAAACAATTTTGAATTTTTAAATTAAATGTTAAATTAATATATACGTGGTGTGCTCTAAACTTTAGCCGTATGGTGAGTAGCAAATTCAGGGAGGAAAAAAATATTGAAAGAAATGAAAAGGACAAAAAAATTTCTCTCCTCTTTGGTTAAAACAAAATAAAAAATGGAAACCATTCAGTTCTAGTGTGCTAATAAGAATAATAATAATAACAACAACAAATTGAATTATGTATCTTGTTAAGTTGTAGTTTCTATTTCTTTTCAATATTATGTTTATGTACATTAACAACATACTATTTTTTTTTTTGTTCTTTTCAGGATGTGGATTCGACCCTTTTCTTGGTCGATACAATAATTATTATGGTAATGCTTAGAAATTCGTTGTTTAACTGATTCTAAATAATTGAAAGACAAGTAAATGTTAATCAAGAGAGAAGATAGAACCTGCAGCAGCTGCACCAAAAGCATATCTGTTGGAGTCCTTGTAGTGGAGAACAAGCCCGGCCTTGTAGTGAGAATGATTTGCATGGAAGTCGGAGTAGGACTTGTTGATGCAGCGCAATCTGATATCGCCAACCCAATCATCGAAGTCGAGAACCACTCCTACTACCTTCACTGGGATTGTTCTGTTTTGAGCCATAACCGTTTCTATTAACAAAATTCTTATAGAAAGCAAGAAAATTAACGTGGTGAAAACATTCTTCATCTTTGCTCTAAGCTAATTTTTCTGGTTTCATGAGTTAAAGCTATGAATAGAAAGAGGTTTGTTAATAAAAAATAATAAGGGTTGAATGTAACGATTTGAAGGACAGAAGAAAAATGGGAGAAGCTTTCAGTAAGTGCAAGTAAAAGGCCCAACTGCAACTCTGGTTTGCCAAGAAATTTCTCTCCCTCCCCTTCACTTTCTCCTCCTTCACTTAGAAATTTCAAGGAACAAAGTCAGCAACTCTGGTTTGCCAAGAAATTTCTCTCCCTCCCCTTCACTTTATTCTCCTTCACTTAAAAATATCAAGGAATAGAAATTTCAAGGAACAAAGTCAGCAACTCTGGTTTGCCAAGAAATTTCATCTTGTGAATTTGAAATTGAACCCCTCCAACCTTGCTCCTCTTTGACTGAACCTTCAAAATATGGTGACAAATCAGTAACATTGATGCAGAATTTTGTTTAAGCGGTCCAAATTGCAATTATCGAATTACAATATTCCTTTCTATTTTTATATTCTGAAACCAATACATACAATTTTTATAATATATAATATATTTTTTGGAGTCCAAAATAATTTCAAAAAATTAAAGAATTTTAAACATTTTTAATATGTAAAAAAATAAAGACTACAAAATGTCTGTAAGTTAATTATTATATCCTCGAATTTTTAAAAAAATTCAGAAAGTCCATTGACCATTAACTCTTATATTTCTAGTCAAAAAATTAAAACATTTTGTATAAAATAATTATTAAATCTTTGAACTTTCTGAAAAATTCAGGGATTCTAGTAAATCCCTTGACCACATTTGAAAGTTGGTTTGTATTGGTGGTTGCAGAGGGACACAAACAAACCGCATACAAGGAAATCTCTGTATCCAGAATTGAATATTTATCGTCAAAAACTCCTAATTCATATCTGCACAAACTCTTCTAAACCCTCTTCTACTACCAAAGCTCAATCTCTATGCAGCTGGCTACACTCCAACTCCAAAATATGGTAATGCTTATTATGGCTTTTGAGGAGAGACAATTTGGTCCAAAACCACCAATACAACCTCAAGAACCATGTTGGCCAGTATGAAAATCCACTCTAAATGCTAATTAGCTTTCAAAAACAAATGCAACAACTAAGAAAATAGCATTTAAACCCTCGCAGTCCTTTTTTTTTTTTCCTTTTTTAGATTTTTCAAAAAAGTATAAATTTTAATTTTTACCCAAAATGTAAAGCTAGTGGCAACTTGATGCGAAAGAAGTCCTTGAAAATCTTCATTACTCTTTGCAGAACCCAGATCTCAAGTCCAATGAATAAAAAGATATAAATGCTTGTCAACCATACTCACCATTGGAGAGTCAAAATCTCACATCGAAAATATATACAAAAATAAAAGGGTCTATAATAGTTTAAGCTTAATATCTAAATGATTAATTCTAATTTTTTAGCAATAATTGGTCTAAACTCATTAAATCCAATTCATTCACCTCATCAATTAAATTCCTCATATGTCCTTTATCAAAGCCCCCTGAAAATTCAAAGCCCTCTTAAGAGGGAATGTTAAGAGTTTGGTTAGTTCTAAAAACTTTTAATAATGTTTGATCCAAACTCATTAACCTCAATTTATTTTGTGGGCTTAACCTCTACTCTTTCAATTAAATTTCTAATACTTCGCAAGAAATGATAAATGGATTTTTAACTCGGTGAATACTTGATATACCAACGATATACCAACGCATCATAAGCTCCTATGTGCTCATAAGTTTAAGGCATGGGAGAAAATGGAAGGAGAAGGCAATGAAATGTTATGAAATGAAATGAAGATGGACATATTTTAACATTACTTATTTAAAAGTCGTAAAATAAATAAGAGGTTAAAGAGTTTTAAAAAAGGTTAATGAGTATAAAAATAATAAAAATTTGTATATTACACTATGTGTTGTGTGTGTGTTGAGTTAAATTATAAAAAAAAAGACAAATGTTTATAGTGGAGTGGACTGAATAATGGGGTACTACGTTCATGGTATTCCATATCCTAGCCTTGAATTCCACATCACTAGCTTAACATGTGTATAGCATATATACAATTCTACGCTTATCAAAAGAAGAAAGTACATGTTCCACCCTCTTTTTTCAAAAAAGACCAATGTATCTTATGTTTTTTTTTCAAAAAAAGGACAAATCGATATTTTGATATTTTCACTATTACATTATTTTTTAGTCTCTATTTCTTTTCACGTTTTATACAGAAGAAGAAGAAAAAGTCTTCCTCCTTTCTCTTCCTTTGTTTTTTCACTCGCTCTTTAAAAATATCTATCTCTGAAAATATGAAGAAGAAGAAAAGGAAGAAGATGAAGACAATAGGAGCGACGACCACCATCATCATTGCGTTGGCAACGGAGAAAAATAATACAAAGACAAACTCTCTCTCTCTCTCTCTCTCTCTTTTTGTTCATAAAAAAAGTAAGAAAATGGAGATATATGTAAGTTTTTGTTTTTGTTTTTTAAAATCTAATAGTTTTTTTTGTTGTTATTGTTGTTTAGAATAAAAAAATCATGAGTTTTTTTTTATGCATTTTAGATAAAAAAAATTAACAAATGAATATTTTTGAGTTAAAAATCAGTCATTAAAAGAGAGAAAATTATGTTTGTTAAAAGTTGAAAATGATGTTTACATTCTAATTGTTCTTCTTCTTCTTCTTCTTCTTCTTCTTTTATTTTATCTGTGGTTTCATAAATCAAAAGTAAACCCAAAATAAAACTAAAATAAATTCTACTAATTGTTTTATGTACTTAATTTTTAAAAATTTTGAATTGTTAAACTTAAAGTAAAAGTAAATAAAATAAAAAGAAACATTTTCTACACACCATGATTTTTTTAAGATTGGATTATTTTTAAAAGTTCTTAGCTAATAAACTGGGATTAAAGCTAAATAAAATTTTGAAAGATTTTACTATGTAAACATTATAATCAGCAATAAACCACAAATAAGCTAGTAATAAATTATTTGTAAACATTTTACCATATATAAATATTTTTTACTTGATGAGATATAAACCATATTGAAAGATTTCTTAAACTTCAAATAAGTCAGTAATAAACTATTTGTAAATATTTTATTTTGTATAAATATCTTTTTACTTGATGCTGATATGAAGCAAATATAAACCATATTGAAAATTTTCATAAACTACAAATAAGTTAGTAATAAAGCATTTGTAAATGTTTTACTGTGTAAGAAAAATTAAATGCAAATATCATGTTCAACCTCTAACAACTCAATTTTCTCTATTTTTTATGACTGATTTTGACCTCAAACATATTTGTTTTTAACTATTTTTCATTCACAATATATCAAAACTCATGATTTTTAATTCTAAATAATAAAACAAGCATTAAAATCATAGAAAATTTGTTTTAGAGAGAGAAACATATATAATTAAGAACTTTTCTCTCTCAAAAAGATCTGCAAATTTGTAATCATGTGAGAAAGCGAGTTTGTTTTCATATTTTTATTTTGATGTTTTTGATAATTTTTTGATGATGTCAAAATAGAGAAAGAGACATAGAGAGAGAATATGAGAATTTAATTTGATGTGAGAAGAAGAAGAAAAAGAAAAGAAGGGGGAAGAAGAATATCGTTAAACAATGAAAATAATGAAATTGGAATTATTTAATTGGATACATTATTTTTGGAAGCGCGTTTTTGGTAGCATAAAATTGAAATGTTGGTTTCTTATTTAGGTAGTTATGTCCTTTACCCTCAACAAAATCATGAGTGGCGTAAAACATCTTTGTATTGAATGTGTGCATGTTGAGTTAAATTGTTCAAAAAAAAGATAAATTTATATAGTGGTGTGGACAGTGTGATGTTGTGTTTGTAGTATTTCATATTTTAGTCTTGGATCTCACATCGCTAGCTTAATGTGTGTGTGTAATATATATATCATTCCACGCTTGGTTTTGTTAAGTGACTTGTGAACATTAGAATATTTGAATTTAATAAATATAAAGATACTTCGAGTGTGTCATAAAACAACAAATCATAAAAGTGGTTAAGAAATTAGTCTCAACGTATATTCTTTCCATGTACGCTTTCATGCAATGCAATGTGTAAAGCATATGGCAATTGTGCCAATGTCGCGGCAAAACGATACTCTTACCAAACTTTCTTGTTCGATTCTCTAAATGATGGAAATCATCCTTTATTTTTGTTTGCATTCTTTACATAGTTCCTGGTATCTCCCAACCCTTAGAAACAAAATAATCTCTTGACCTTTAGGAATGATAACGAGGCGAGGTGGGAGCAGGGGCTATTCCCCATCTCTCACCCCATCCTCCTGAAAGAAAGAATTTGCTTTTCATTCTTACCTCCGCAGGGATTTATGGAGATTCATCGCAGATAGAGATGACAGTTTTTTACTCGACTCGAAAACTCGACTTGAATTGCGTTGAAAAAAACTATCCAAGCCCAACTCTGACCTAAGGCAAACCCAAAATGACTCGAAAATTTTGTAATCGGATAAGGGTCAACCCAACTGGTCAGGTCAAAACTGACTTGAATAGTTCAACCCGTGACTAGACCCAATTGACCCGATGACAATATGAAAAAGAAAAATTTTATTACTAAATATATAAAAAGTAGAATAATTAAATAAAAAAGAAAAAAATATATTTCAAAAAAATATTTAGATTATTTAATTAAATTCAATTTTAAATTTAACTTTAATATTTTTATTTAAAATATAATGAAATTTTTATATTTTAATAAAAATTTTTATATTTAAAATATAATGAATTTTTTTAAAAAAATTATCTTATATTAAGATTCAACTTCTTACGTTCGTCAATTCAAGATTTAATAATTTATTTTTGAAAAAGTTGAATAATTTTATAATTATTTTTTTGAAAAATATAATTTTATATCAACTAAATTTAAAAATAGTATTATTAGATGTTTATTATTTTATTTCTCTAATAAAGAAATTTTATATTTTTACTACGTTATACTTCGAAATATTTGAAAAACGTATCCTCCATGTCAATCTACTGTATTTAAAGAAATTAAATTCAATACTTTTAAAAAAATTTTACAATGAAAATATTTTGAAATAATTTAATGTGCATGTCTGAACATTAAGTTAGTAACATATATTTTGTATTTGACATGTAAAATTATAAATAATCTTCCAATTGTTTGTGTTAAAATTCAAATTATGATCAATAAAAAAAATGAACAAACTCTCTTATCATTGAAATATATAATACTAAAATCAAAATTAGTTAATTAAAATTTAAATAAAAATAAAAATATAATCATTATATTTGTAGTAGTATGTTATTATCGTACATCAAAATAATTTTTCACTAGTTTATGCTTAAGGCATAAATGAGTTAATCCTCTCAAATAAACCACTCATTGTTTGCTTCATATTTAAACCAATAAAAATGATTAATTTCTTTTTTAAAAAAATTATGAAAAAAGAGAATAGAATAAATATAAGTGTGAAGTGAAATTTGAACTTGAAAATAGCGAATAAGAAAGATTTTAATATGATGGTGAGGATCACAACATAATTAATTAAATGAGAAAAAGTTGTTATTTCGAAAAAAAAAAAAAAGAAAAGTCATTTAGCTTATTTATTTATTTTTATTTTATTTTAATAAATTTATTAATTTTAAATGTAAACATTTATTTTTTATTATTTTAAGATTTAAATAGCCCTTAAGTCTATGTAGAAGATTAAATTAATAAAAAAATAATTTGGACTAATATGTATTTTTAAAAAAGTTTAAGGGGCCAATTAGATTTTTATCTACTAAGAAAATCATTTAAAAATTAATCTGAAATACTTATATTAGTTTAATGACTTTTATGATAAATAAAATTATTATATAACTAGAATTTGAATCATAATTTGGTGATCGTTTGTACAGGTTGCCCTAATTGTAACTCTATTTATCCTCAACAATGGAACGTAAACTTAGTAGAACAGTTAGAAAAAAAATTAAAAAAAAAAAAGTTGGCTTTTAAACCCATAGGCTGTCAAACACCATTCTAATTTTTTTCCTTTATTTTATTTTATTTTTTTGAATTGAGTTTTCCTCACATGTAATCTTTATAAAAAGATGAAGAAATTTTACGATAGGTATTTTAAGGCAAACCAAATGATGTTCAATAGTTTAATTAATAGCAACCTAATATAATATGAATATATTTATATTCATGTTCTAGAAATGCATTTTTTTAGGTATATTATATTTTCTTTTTTATGAAAACTTTGCAAAACTCAGGTAGATAGGATTACATAACCTCATATTTGACCAAATTTATGAACTTCTTCTTATTATTATTATTATTATTATTATTATTATTATTATTATTGTTGTTGTTGTTGTTATTTTCTAACTAAGACCATCAGATTTAATAATAGGATCGGATTTAAGTTCGATTCTTCACTTCACTGAAAATCACTTGCACTTTATTCACTAAAAAAAATAAGGGCTAAATACTTTAAGTTTCTAGATTTTATTTTAATATGTTATTTAGCCAATTATGTTCAAAAAGTATAATAAAATGCTCTTATAACTTTAATTTTTTTAGACAACATATTATTTTATTAAATTTTTTTATTAAAATCATATAAAATATCTGTTATATCTTTAAAATATACATAAATTTTTTATTTTCACCAAAGCCTTTTTTATCAAAAAAATCCACCAAACTCATTCAACAAACTCAATTTACAATGGAATTCTTATCTTCAATTGAAATAAGAAAACAATCAAAATCAACTAACCAAAACAATCAAACAAAATCTATAAAATAAACAAAATAACAAATCATCACAATCAAAACTCAGAAATCAATGAAAATAAACTAACCAAAATAATCAGATCTTTAACTTTAACCGAAACAATAAAAAAAAATAATCAAAATCAACTGACCAAAACAATCAAAAAAAATCCAAAACATAATACCAATAGCCAAATCATCACAATTAATACCCATAAATCAAGTCATGGAAACAAAGCCATCTTCTTCGCCAACCACAACCACCCTTTGCTCCACCTTCACCGCCCCTTCTCAAGTGATAATGACTTGGATTTACTTCTGTTTTTTATTGGCAAGTCGATCTGGTTACCAGGCGACAACAAATTCGTTTTACTTCTCAGGCGACATCGACTTTGATATTGGCAAATTCGTTTTGCTTCTAAATCAAAGGCAACAGCTTTTATCTAACCAACGCAGCTTCTGCTATAGGAAACCCAACAAATTGACATCTCAGTATATATGCTCAACCCGCACTTCTCATTCCTTTTGTAGCAAATTACTAATTGATCTTAAACAAAACCACAGTCGACTTGTCTTTTTCTTTAATATTCTACTAACTAAACAAAATCAAAACTTTATCCATGGCCGCAGAACCCACCACCCTGATCTTCATCTGAAATCTCTTCATCCACTACCACCTCGATTTTCTTACTGTCATGATCTATAGCTGTCGCATCCGCCACACCAATGACTCAAGGAGTTTTGCTTCCGCATCCGCATCATGAAACCACAACCGTCGCATTTGCATTTGCATATGCATCTGCGGAATCATAGTGTTTAGAGATAAGGACTTTTGCCTTTGTGAGATGAGAAGCAAGTTTTGAGATACCCACGAATAGAGAAGGATGCATTTTGGTATGCCGTTTGAATTATTTGTGGATTCGTCGATTGAAGAAGCCATTCTTGTTTAGCGTGAAGAATGAGAGGCAGATAACGCATAAAAATCTATTCAAAAATCTTGTTTACAGTTGTTGAATGGATTCTCATTGTCCGGTTGGATAAAAAATTTTTAATTTGGATTTTTATTCTTTTTATCTTGAATCTTGATTTAGGCTTACAATTCCTTCATAACGTATTTTGGGTTTTTAAATAAAATATTTAGTTTGTTTTTTTTGACATTTTTGGATTTAACCAGCATAAAAATCCATTAAAATAAATAAATGTCCATTTTTTGCAAGAAATTCTATATATAGATTTTTTAATATAATTTTAAAAATAAAGAATTAAATAATACATTAGAACAAAACCTATGAGCCCGAATTTAATTTTTAAAACAATAATTTTATCTAAAAAGAGAGTCTATTTAGCAATAGGTTGTATCAACCTATTTAATTCTTTATTAGAGAAACTTTTAAGTGAACTCGGTTCGTCAGTTAGGATTATAAACCTTTCATTATATATCAAATATATGTTATTTTTTAAAAAATTCATTAAGTTGGATACAAATTATCGAATCATAGTTAATTATAATTAATTAGTACACATATTTTATACATATTTGTATATGTCTAATTTAATAAATTAAAAAAATAACATCACATATCAGATATCTTATAAAAAACTCATAATCATAATTGGCCAACTGGTTCGCCTAATAATTTTTCACTGAATTGATGTGCCTAAAAGTGACATTTGAGAAGCCATCGGCCAAATCTTGGATATCTTTAACTAATCTTTTTTTATCATTCTTAATTAGTCTCTTTTATACCCAAAAAAAAAATTCTTCTTTTATACCTATATATATATATTGCTCCACTACAAATTTTTAGGAGTTATTACTGTTTTAATGAATTGAACCTGTCTCTCTTTCTTGATATGCTCATGTTCATCGTGTGCCTGTCAAATCCTTGACACAATCACACAAAGACGCATTATCATCATGGAGACGTAATCGCCAGTATATTATTTTCTACCAGACTAATAAACAGAGTGTTCATGTGCTTATTATTTCTTTATTGCATATATCAATCTCCAATTTATTTTTTTTAAGGGAAAAAAAAACATGATGATGATCTATTAAAGAGACATGCAACAATGAGGCTAACTAGAAATTCGTATAATGTGTTGCTTAACTGAGTTGTTTACCATGTGTAGCATGTGAAATTATTAGGCGTATGCAGCATCCTACACCTCACAACCTTGGCATAAAAGTTGACCCCTTCATATTCTCTCTGTAAGTTTTAAGGTTTTACAATTTCAATAATTTAATTTCATATGTTATCGTCTTATTATTATAAGACAAATAATGAGCTTTTAATTCGCTAGCATTGAAGCAATTTCCAAAACTATAAGATTAGTAAAGTTATGCTAAGATGCAAATAAGGTTATTAATTGCTAAATAAATAGATAATGTGAAGAGGAATACTTAGAAAGTTTTGGTTCACCTACTACTTGCATTATGTGGATAGTGGTGATATTTACACACTACAAAAGGAAGCCTGCGCTGACCCTTTTGGAGTCGGAACAGAAACAAAGGAATGTAACTAATAAATTCCAAATATGTACAGTGCATCATTGTATAATAGTATTTGACAATTTTAATTAGGGATAATTAATTTCTGATATAAACATGCAAAGCTATTGATTTGTAGAAATATACAGATGGGTTTTAGCATTACAGCTAGCTACAACTCATACATTATGCATGTAACAGCAAAGTGACATTATTATTACTCTTCCTAAGAGGATGGACTTTGGGATTCAAATATACTGTTCTGTCCTTTTTGTCATTCTCGTGATATATTCTTGTCTCGGTTTGGCAACCTCATTCTCTCCAAGCTATGTGAAGTGGAAAAATCAGGAGAAGAGCGGCAGCTGTGATGTGTACAAAGGGAGTTGGGTCTGCGACGAATCATATCCTCTCTATAATTCATCTGCCTGTCCTTTCATCTCTGCAAGGAGTTTGATTGGGTCAAGTATGGCCGCCCTGATCATCTCTACCTTCAATACAGATGGCAGCCCATCGACTGTGACTTGCGTAGGTACACACATACACGTACCTATCTCTTTCTGTGCATTTATCTCTGACCGGATTCACCATATAAATATATTTCTATACATATTCATGCTTCTTATTTGTTTATGTTCGTTTGCTACAATGAAAATTCATAAAAGGGAGAGTTTGAATTCCTGAAGAAGCAGATGTTCGCTCACTAATAAGGATTTTTCATTTGCTTTATCAATTGTGTCTTGTCGTTTTAACTGTGTAGGCAAAGCATTTTTCCAGCTTCTTTTGAGTTGTAGTGCATATATTATATATAGTACCAACATGAACTCATTCTATGTGACTGTCAGTATTTGTAGACAAGAATTACTAGATATTAATTTAATGTCACGATGAAAAAGCCATAAATCAGCTAATTAAGTTAGTCCTACTTCTGAGAAGGATGAATTACTAGGTGTTAATTTCGATGCCTTATACGTTCTACTCTGACCCAGTTTAAGACGTCAAACAATTGTATCATCTACCAAATCTAAATGATGATATTGATAGGCAGTAAAAAAAAAAAAAAACCATTAAAAATTAACAAAAATTGGTATGAATTACTATAACAGGTTGTTGCAAAGTAGAAAAGTCCACATCTAATGATCATGATGAGGTGCTGCAATTGAAAATTATTTGGAAAATGATGATATGGGAATTGGGCTGCCAAAAAAGTAGAGATGAACAACTGTTTGATCAAAGCGACCATGTATTATTATTTTATAAGAAATCATTAAACTATATTCCCTTGCTTCTCTTTGTCAAATGGGAAACATCATTTTGTCTTTAAAAAACACTTTCGCTTAGTATAATTTTACATTAGAGAGTATTATCAGTGACTATCATATTTGTATATTTTATGGACAAAATTAGAAAGTATATTATCTGCCTATAATAATAATAATAATAAAACAAGTATGAGATTAAAAAAAATTAATTAATTAAAATATTTTTAATTTGAAAGTTAATTCAGATATTAATTGATGATAATAAAATAACTAATAAAAATATCTAAAAATAGGTATTTATAACCGTAGAAAATGAACAAAAAAAAAAATTGCTTTGGATGCGTGAAGGAATTAATGTTCATATTAGGCCTCGATGGCAAATAATAGTCTAGATTGAACTAAATTTTTACAGACTGAACTTCATATAGAAGACGTATCTTTTTTGTGTGCTTTGAGTGGTGCGAGAATATAAAAGAATATTTGCCTAGCGCAATAAAAAAAAAAAAATCTTAAAAAGCATAGTATGGTGAAAGTGAAATTTAAGTATAAAATCAGAGAATATTGATAGAGCTATAATAATAAAAAAATATTGATATTTTTGTATTTACTTAATTACTATTATCTGAAATTTAAGTGAAATTTCATAGTGATTGTGCTTATTCTTGTTTGATTATAGTAAAATTACTAGTCGTAAATTCACGTGTTGTGCCAGATGATTATTATAATAAATTTGAAATAAATTTAATATTTTTTATTAAATAATTAGTTAATTAATTAAATAATCAATTATTATTTTATTAAAAAATATTATTAAGTAAATAAAAAAATATATATATTTCATAAAATTTATAATTATTTATGGAGATTGTTATCATAAAGAATTATACCTTCAATCTTATGTCATACAATTTAAAGATAAAATGTATTAGTATTGAATGAAATAATTTTTTATAATAATCAAATAAATAATATTTAAGTCAGTCTCTCCCATGACAGCAATTGATACTGTGACTTTAACCTACAGATTTCCTTTATTACTAAAAGGGGGGAAAAGAAAATCCAGATAATCTCACTTGCATAATTTGTTGGCTTTTTTTTTTTAATTTTGAAAGAACATAATCACAATTAATTTAATTTCAAGTATACTGTATGAAAATTGATAATGCAGAATGTCAAGAGTTAAAATTCTAATAGCTTTTATCCCTTTAAATATTTTTGATCTACCAAAAAAAATAAACCCTGATCATTATCGCATTAGATCTTCATCGTAATTAACTAGTAATAATTTCGGAATTTGTAAACAACATTACAGTTTTGATGGCCAAAAATTTTTGACCAAGCTTCAGGGCAAGAGGATTATGTTCATAGGAGATTCTGTGAGTCTCAACCATTTTGAATCACTATTATGCTTGCTTCATGCTGCTGTGCCTAATTCCAACATCAGGGAGGACAATAACGCCTCTCTTCGTACTTTTGTATTTTAGGTAAGTCAACTAATTATGAATCAGTAGGTAAATTACCTTGAAGTTAATTAAGGTGTGAGGACTAGCCATGGTATATTATAGTACATATATGTTATTATGAGTTTGGACTTGAATTTTTCAGGACTATGGGGTATCAATAATTCTGTTTCATTCTCTATTATTAGTAGACATTGAGCAGGAAGACATTGGTCGAGTTCTGAAACTTGATTCAATGAAGAATGACAATACATGGAAGGATATGGATGTTCTGATTTTCAACACTTGGCTGTGGTGGTATAGGAGAGGACCTAAGCAACCGTATGCATTTAACTCAATTTTAACATTCTATAAAACTATCACAGTGCCTATAGTTAGTTAATTATTGTGGATGTAAATTGAATTTCTTGATCTCAGATGGGATTACGTTCAAGATGGTGATACCATTCGTGAAGACATGGATCATATGGTTGCTTTTTGAAGAGCATTAACAACATGGGGATAATGGGTTGATTCTGATGTGGATACAAGTAAAACCAAAGTCTTTTTTCAAGGAATTTCTCCTTCCCATGACAAGTAATTAAGTTAATCACTCAGCAATGTACTAATTATATATGGCGAACATAATTGACAGTCTTGTTTGTTTGTTGAATCAGTGGGACAGAATGGAATGAGACAGGAGTGACAAAGTGTTCAAAGGAGACGGAACCAATAAGGGGATCGACGTACCCAGGTGGCTTGCCAATGGCATTATATGTAGTGGAAGATGTGTTGAGCAGTATCGAGAAACCAGTTCACCTGCTAAAAATAACAAATCTTTCACAGCAGAGAAAGGATGCACATCCAAGCTCTTATAATGGGCTTAGGGGCATGGACTGCACCCATTGGTGCATTGCCGGACTTCCGGACACTTGGAATCAGCTTCTATATGCAGCTCTCATTGATTAGCACACAATGTAATAGAGGAAAGGATGAATTTTGGGAAAAGAAAGGAATCATAGACTGAGCTTCCCCTTAAGCAAAGATAATTACCTCGGCAAATATGTTGCCACAATAGGCATGGACTGTGACATGAACATATATTCATTTATTACTTATTTATTCTTCATGAGGTGTCTTTGTCCAGAGGTTTTTCATTGTAGCTGAATGATGGAGAATGAAATGAAGTTCTTTCTTTAAAGGAAAGAAAACTGCTTACGTTAGTGAAAATGCAATCATTCTCACAAGTGGGAAGTTGGAAAATGAGGTCATAACATGGAAAGGTTCCTTAGAAACGAAGAAAGTTAAACTATTTAGACTCATCTAATATATTGTGCATTAATCATCATAGAGTCAAGTCTAGCTGAACACATACTTGAAACAATCTCAGGATGACTTCTCTTGTTACTTGCACTCTCTACGCGCTCTATTTCATTTTGTTTCCACTATTTTTTGCCATCACTCATGGAGTTTTCTACGAGGAGGTAGCCGAAGGAATTGCTATAAAGCGCAAAGAAAAGACTACACATCTTCATTTCTACTTCCATGACATTGTTGCTGGAAAGAATGCTACTGCTGTAAGAATTGCTGGACCCCCAAATAGCGACATTGGTAACTTTGGCAATACAATGATGATGGATGATCCATTGACAGAAGGGCCTGAAATTACTTCCAAGTTAATTGGAAAGGCTCAGGGATTATATGCAATGGCAGCGCAGAATGATTTTTTGTTGTTAATGGTTGCCAACTATGGGTTTACAGAAGGTACGTATAACGGGAGCAGCATTAGCATTCTTGGAAGGAATCATATATTTGATGATGTGAGGGAATTGCCAATTGTTGGAGGCAGTGGAGCTTTTAGGCTTGCTAGGGGTTATGCGTTGGCGCACACTGTTCAGATTGACATGAAGACTGGGGATGCTACTGTTGAATATAATGTCTATGTAACACATTACTGAATCCTGTCATGCTTGGATATATGTTTAGCTGAAATAGGAAGATCGCTAGCTGATTGTTATCTTGTTTTCGTATCTTTGGAATCTGTTCAATTCTCATACTTGGAAGTTTCTATTGACGTTGTTTGTAGTTGTTGATTTTTCTTTTTTTCAAATAGTCGTTCTTGTCCCAATATTATTTGTAATCTTTGCTTCTTGTGTGACTACTAAAGTGGACAGACCGCAAATTAAGTTGACAGCATTTTTGTTTTGTAAGCATCATCAGGACCTGGTCCTGTCCTCAAGTGCACAAAAACACAGCTTTTGTCTATACTCTAGACCCGCCATAAATCCAATTGAGCGCCCCATGGCTTAAGTGGGCTTTCACCCATTATTAATTCTTACTATACCCATGTCAAAAGTGGGCTTTCTTACACAGTTAAAGGTGGGCTATCCTCATTAGTTTGAACGAAAGTCACAAAATTGTAATTACCGAAAATAGACCATGGATCTGCTTCTTTTTTTTTTTTTTTTTTTTGTTATTACTACGACGGAGAAGGAAATCAAATAAATGTCCTTGGAGCTATACACTACCAGCCAAGTTAAGCTAGAGGTGTGTCCCTAAATCTGCATTGATAGGTAAACAAAGAAGCCAAATGATACTGAGATGGTTATTAAACAATCTATGGACAAACATTTTAGCCCACAAATAAGAATTTCAACAACAATATTGAGCTCAAAGAGCTGAGTTCAAAAATAAGCTGGGGCCTAGGAAAAGCAAGGAAAGCTGTAATGACTTTGCAAAATATAAGGCTGCTCGTGCTCAAGTAGCCTTGATTGTGGAGGAAGGAAGCAAACACTTACCATGCTACGACATAATGACTGTAGCTTGACCCCTCCCACTACCCACCTCTGCACTTTACTTTAAAAAGTGGAAAAAGAATAGTCTGCAGTGAGAATTATACCTTGCAGTCTTGGCATTGAAACCCTTATTTTTTTATCCAACCAACTAATTCAGTCACTGATGGCATTCAAAGCCATTTAAAAATCATGGTTTAGCTACCAGTCAAACACCCAGAATTTACATCTTTGTTTTTTTCTTTTAGCGGTTCAAGTCTTTCATATTTTGCCTTCCCAACAAGAGAAACGAAAAACTTTCAATTTTGAACAAACTGCTTACTGATCCCATAACTCAATCACGACTATAGTTAACAATGCCTTGCTCATTTTAATCGGCTGGTGGCTACTCTAAATTGACCAAAGTGCCTAACTAACTCTAATTCTTGAGTGAACTACTTCAAAAAACAAGCACTAACTTGGCCAGGAAAGTAGTTTTTTTATGATACAGAAAGCACATGCAATAATTACTTTGCCACTTAAAAAACCTACTGCCAGAAGCCCTCACAAAAGGAGCATATGAATTCTGACTTCTTGCTATCCTATAAATGAACTCCTTTACCACTTGCCTACACAACTCAAAAAACTATCACACTATGGCTTCTCTTTTTCTCTTATATTTCATTGTTTTCTCTACATTCATCAGTAGTCTTAGTGGCAAATTCTCTGAGCAATCCCCTTTAGCCGTATCCACAAAACGCATGGAGAAAATGACTCGCCTGCACTTCTACTTCCATGATAACCCAAGTGGAAGTAACTCAACAGCCATCTCCATTGCTGGACCACCAAGCATGATAGCCAATAGATTTGGCAGCACATTCATGATGGATGACCCCTTGACAGAAGGACCAGAACCTACTTCCAAGCTTGTGGGAAGAGCACAGGGAATGCATGGTTTGGCTTCTCAACATGATATTGGGTTGCTTGTGGTTATGAATTTTGTATTTCTGGAGGGTATGTACAATAGTAGTGCCTTAGCTATTCTTGGTCGTAATCCAGTTACCAGTACGGTGTGGGAAATGCCAGTAGTTGGAGGTACGGGGCTTTTCCGGTATGCTCGAGGCTATGCGCTGGCAAGGACAGTTTCAGCAAATCTAAACACAGGAAATGTTGTCGTCGAATACAATGTATCTGTTGTGCATTTCTGAATGTTTTGTTCAAACGTGAGGTGATTGCATATTTCTTTCATTTCCCTGTTGTATCACGCACTATTTGTACTATAGGCAAGTCCTTTGATTTTGCAGTATTATTGTTCCAAAGTTCAGAACTGTACCAATTAGTAATACGTGTCTTTGTGACTTCTACAATTAATTTATACACATTTTATCAGAAAGGCAAATTGCAGATAACATTAATAGATTAGACAAACAATCAGATATAGGCCAATAATTGAATCTGCAACAGAAGATAGAACTTGCAATCTGAAACTGTGTTGAGACAGTTTTAGGTCAGAGAATTATGTAAAACATATTGCACATGTGAAACATGAAAATATAATTGCCAGACAGCTTTGGATTCAAGGCACGACAAGGATGCTCACAAAATTTTAGATTTGAGGTTGGATAGACTCCTGAGCTAAGGTGATGGTTCTGTATGACAGTAACCGCACTTGTCAGGTGCAGAATGACGAAATAGCAACACAAAATTCAACAGATTTCAGATCGAAAAGGTATATAGCCAGTTTTCTGCCATAAGCATTCAAATTTGAGAAGTAAATCCATGGAGCATGAAAGTGGGTAACAAAAACTCTCATTTCTGTCATCATTTTAAACAGGGAAAAGAAACTAGATGAGCACTTGCGACCAAATATATAATTGGCAAAAGATGTAGAACAGCAAGCGCAAAGTTATTTGAACTTTTCAATGGAGCTCTATGCAATTTCAAACAAAAACTTAACATCATTTATACATGAAATAGTTTTAAAAAAAAAAAAAAGGAAAGAAGAAGAAGAGGCACAACCTACATGCCAACAATAAAATCTTAATCATATCTCCTAAATCTCCAGGCTGATACAGAGAAAAGAGGCCTATCATGCCGACAAATAAATAAACATCCATTCTCCTCTTTGATCTTGTATCCATCGTAGCCATAGCTCTGCATCAACCTGCTTGCCTGCAACATACCATGATAGCTAAGAGGAACTCTACTGAATCCAGCCAATTCAAGCCTCAGAATCCATTTCTCCAATTTCTCATGCCTCTCCTTTCTCTCAAGGCCCTCACATGCAATAATATTCTTAATCTCCTCTCCAAATAGCATCTTCTCAACTTTTTGCCTTTCTACTGATGCTCTTGATACAGTAGACTCCAAGCAATCGAACAGTGCAGCATAGAAGTACAAAGTTTCTGTGACCCTCTCCATTAAAGTTAAACCATTATGGTTTGCTTCCTGCTCAGTAATCACCATTAATTTTGGTGAAAGATTCCAAAGCGCATTTAGAAAGCTTCCCATCTTTGGTGAAGGAGGCAGAGATAGAGGGGACAAAGCTGAATCCGGACTTGCACTGTAAACATGGACCAAATCTTTTTCAAGCCACTCACCTAAAGTACGCTGGTTTTTGCTTATCTGCAAGGCTCTCTGAAAGTGGTTAGAATTTGGATTCTTTGATGCTGATGGTGAGGTTCGTTTAGCCATTTCATCATCAGCTGCCAAGAGAGAGTGTAGCTGGAGTACAGAACTGACAGCAAGGGCTTCTCCAGTCTTAACACGCAAACTTTCAATGTCTAGATCCTCCAGTTTGCTCACTATAGGGTTGAACTGGAATGGGATGTCCAACTTTTCCGCTTCTTCCGTCAAGCGAAGGGCCATTTGCTCTAACACTTCTTTCTGTTGATGGATTCCTGTGATTCTCAAATGGGGTGGACCTTCTGGCCGTGCACTTAGCGTTTGAAGAAGATTAATCCACTGGGCAGGTTCCAATGAATTGAGATCAATAATATGCACCATCTTCTCCCCTTCCATTGCTTCTACAATGGCCTGATTTGTGATTACATATGATAGCTTCAAAAAGGGGAAAAGTTCAAAGAATAATCGCTGAACAAGGATTTCCTCAGGTACCAAAGATTTCTTTGTGAAAGTGAGGGCTCTGTGCAAACCAGGCCAACCTTTTTTAAGAATTCTATCAGCTAGAGCCTCAGTGAAGTAAGCAGCGATTCGCTGCATAGTATCGCCATCAGTAGAGGCTAGGTGGGAGATATGTTCGAGGCTAATATTAGCATTCTCAACACTTCCAGTAGCTACATGATTAGCACAAGCAAGAAGAAGATGAATTAGGTACAAACCCCTCTCTTCAGATTTCAACTCCCTCATCCATGGATATGGTGATCCACACCCCGGAGAGAGTGACATCCAGGGAAAGAACTGAAGGGGCGATGAAGTTACTGATGATGCTCCGTCTTCTTGAGCCATTCCTGCCAGTAACAACAAGAACCAACTCAATACCCTAAAAACGGAAATTTGGCATTAAATTATCAAATATAATCCAAAGAGTCCAAATTTCAAGATAACAAAATCAATTATGCTAATATTTACCCTGACATTATGAATAATCCCAAGGCAATGAAACAAAATAAAAGGGAAAAAAATAGAATATTATTGGTTCTGACTTTCTTTGATGTAGTTCATATTTTTAAATTTGTAAAAACTCTCATCAACTTAGCAAGTAGACGAAAAAAATCAAACACAGCTCGTTAGCTTGGGAAACAGAGTTTGTAATCATCTCCTGAGCAACAAAAGGTATCCTATAACTCACAAATGCATATTCCAAAATAGACATTCTGCTTCCAATATTACAACAATATAAATATGAGGTCAGGAATTAAGGAATTTGGTTACCTACAGACAGAAAAAAGTGAAAGGAATAAAAATTTTGCAGTACTTGTTTGAGAGAATAATACTGTATGTGCACTTCCAAGTTCAGAAGTTTCAGCTCAAAGTTCCTTCAGCAGCATGAGCATTCGAGAAACTTGTACCACAAAGAGGAAAATAACTCAAACACAAATCAATTCAATTCTATTACTTTCCATCAGTTCTTCTGCAACCAAACACAGCACAATGGCAAACTACAGCACAAATAAAACAAGAAATGGCTCTTATGCAAAAAATGCACGAAGCATGCGTTTTTTTCAGAAAAGCACAAAAAGCAAGTTCCACTGAGCATGTTTTGTTTGAAATCTTTAAGGACTTCAAAGGGTTTTGCAAGAAAACCATGAAACAGAGACAGGGAATTACCAGAGAAAGTTCACTGGTTCAGCCTGTGAATTGGTGATGAAAATCAGCAGGGAATCCAAATTTCACAACTAGGTTATAGAATTCCCAAAGAACCCAAGAAAACCCCTGAGGAAATTCCCAAGCTTAGTGAACCAATTCCTCCCCTCCCTAATCCATGAAAAGTGGGATTTGAAAAGCTAGGGTTTTTGTTTGTTGCAAAATGAGCAGTTCAATTTGAAATTAAAAGCAGCTATAGTCCTAAAGGACTTTTTCTCCATGGCTGCGTTGGCGACAACACGAGAGGTTGTTTTTGTCGTCATTTGTTTTGTTGTCCCTTGGAGGGATCAGAAAAATATGGGAATTTCTTGAAATACAAATTACAGAAGCCCTATATTTTATCTCTCTAAAAATGAATGTTTGTTTGTTTCTCTCTCTTTCTTACAGTTCTTTTTGTCAGTATGTGGAGCAGAGAGGGAATAAGAGCTGGCCAAAAACTTTGGTATTATGCTCAAACATTAGACCAGTCCAAACATGCCCTAACAAAACAAAACAACACCCTTTCTTGTTGCTTAGTGGGTGATAGTGGGTATTGCAAGGCAAAGACTAACAAACGCCAACAAACACTCCATTTGTTTTCTTTTCAAATGCATTAGACCACTTGGTGCTTTCTTCTTTTAATAGGACAATGGGACAAGGAGGATGCTATGGGAAAGAAGCTTTTAACTTTAGGCATGGAGCCTTTGCTCTGGACTTCTTACAAAGTTACAGTATCTATTTATTTCTTGCTTTATATTTAATTAATCAAATTACTATTTGTTTATTAATTAATCCATAAGACAAGCCACACTACATGGGCTAGTGCTACACCACATCATCATATATACTTTGCTCCTAGATATCTTGAATCTAATAGTGGAACTTACAATACAACAACATTTATATGATCCACACTAACCCATATCTTAATTTTTTATTTTATTTTATTTTTTGTTTCTGATGTCCATATATTTGGTGATGGTGATAATCAATAATAATATCGGTAGTGGCCAACATTAGAACATGTTAGTTCTCTCATTAAATCTACAAATACTTATGTGTTATATTGTTGTCCCTTTAGAGTTGATTCATTTTATTTTACAACTTTAATTAAACCATGACCCTGACATGTACACAACACAGATGTAAAAGGTGCTTAGTTTCAACAAACATTTAATTAAATAGTAATTCTTTCATCGTGGATCCATACATTCCCTTCATATAAAATTAAGATCATGTAATTATGCATCTGTTTTAGGATATCATAATTAATTTCTTGTTGCTGCATGTATGTATGTCTTCTTCTTGGTAATTAGAATAATGTCATAAATCAATTGCAAATCACGTGAAATGGCGACAATCGAAATGGAGTATAATATTGACATTGTGGTGGGCTTATATGACTGCTTTTCCCTGACAAAATTTTGATGGGAAAGAGGATCCTGTTACCAGGCCTAGGTTAGGGTATACATTGTTGTAGGAATATACTAAAGTATATGAAAATCACCATATCTATACATCCCAGAAAACAAAAAAAAACTTAGTTCTTTGAAATGCCCGTTAAAATATATATATATATATATATATATATATATATATATATATATATATATATATATATATATATATATATATATATATATATAGAAAGC
>CATIWR010028729.1:0-12478 GCA_949677035.1 Omphalea diandra | reverse complement strand
TTAGCTAATGATTTTAGGAGTTGATTTGATTTTCTAGTTGTTATGTTAGTGGCTAAAGTTTAGCCAATTAGTTCTATTATTTCTCATTTTCTGTTTCAACTTTATCTATTTAAGCACACACTTCATTTAATAAAATCAATTCAGTATTCTATCTCAAAAAGACTTCTATTCTCTTGTTTTTTTTTATCTCATACGTTTAAAAAACCAACAAGAACAATGAGGTATTTGCTTTCTTGTAGAAAATCTTTAATTATGCCTTTGACTTGCAGATTTTCCATCCCTTCTATTGGTTGCTCGCGAATGCCAAGTGTACTAATTAAACTTTTCAAGACTTCTTTGATTTTGAATGATTAAGAAACAGTGATCCAGGCATGGTTTTTGAAATGGTGCTTGACATCGTCGTAAATTTTTTTTGCTATTGTGGTTTTCCCTATACCTCCCGTTCCTTTCACTGAAATGACTTTCAATGCAGGGTGGTCACCGTCCTTAGTGAGCAACTGAATTAGCTTCCTTTTGGGTCTTTCGATGCCAAACAAATTAGTTTCTTCCTGTAGCAAGGCATTTCATCGATGGTCATCCCACATGTTGGTTGTGGCAGTGGTGGAGGAATTTGAACCTTGCTCCGGAACATTCAGTTCGTATCTCTTGCGTCCTTCAGATACATGCACAATTCTTGGATTGATGCTTTGCATTTCAGAAGCAATTTGGTCGCGATACGTCACTTTCTTAATACTTTGGATGATCTTGCAGATGAAACCACATGACTCAAAATCCCTTCGACTATGTGCAAGGTGAAGAGTGAATTCGTCGATGACATTTTCAATGTCGAAAGCAACTTGTCTTACTTGCTTAATCCATTCTGTAGCTTGGGGATCTGTTTCTTCCATTGACTCTGCTACCCTCAAAAAGGCTGTCATGTGCTCTAATTCACTTTTCAAATACTCAACTTCTTCTCGAACTCCTGTCAATAAATTTGTCTGTTCCACAAGAAAGACTCCGATCTCGTCCACCAAAAAGGATGCCAAGCTCTTTGCCACACTCGCTGTCACAGTTGTTTGAAACTTGGAGAACAAATGGAACTGGAAAATGCAAGCTAATTATTTTAATCTAATTATGTTAATCCTATGAGAAAAAATTTATATGCATTATTTCCAACACTCATCATTGGTATTAAAATTGAGTAAATTTATCTAAATTTAACTATTCAATAAAATAATAGTATTAAAATTGAGTAAATTTATCTAAAGGTAATTTTTGCAAGTATTTACACTCTAACCAAATCTTATGTTGGGATTTCAAGTCATCGAAGTAAAAAGTTTGAACCTAGCAGCTCACTACACTTACAGTTGTGCGGCTCCTAAGATCATGATTGATCTTCTCTCTTACATATTTAGACATGTTTTTTTTATATTGTTTGATGTTTAAGGTGTTTGAAAAAATTAGTTAATAGAAAATATTTTTTGATAAATAGGAAATTAAGTCATTTTGAGGAATATGACTTTCTCTTTTTAAAAGAAAAAGTTATTTTCTAAAAACTAATAAATTCATTTAAATGAAAAATAAATTATATATATATTGTCACTAGTTATTCTTGATTACTGACATCCATCACTAGTCATCACCGGTAGGTGATGGTTGCCAAGGATTAGTAAAACTCACAGAATTTTCATTTTTAATATATTTATTCTTATATTAATTAATAAATAGTATAAATATAAAATATTGTGGTCTAAATTTTGTATAATCTTATAAATTAAAGGAAAATTAATTTTTTAAATATATTTCAAACACCATAAAATATATTGTTTAAAAAATATTTTTTTTGAAAAATATTTTTTACAAATAAGTTATTTTTCATAAAACTAATGAAGCCTTAATATATACTTTTTTTTTTCATTTTTGTTTATGCTTTGTATTTTTTATTCAATTTCTGTTTTTTTTTCATATTCTATATTTTTTGTTTTAGTTTTTATTTTTTTGCTTACTTTTTGATTTTTTTTTCAATTTATGTATTTCTTTTATTCATTTCCTATATTTACAATTTTCAATTCCAAATACCCTAATACACCTCTCATAATAATGGTGATTATGCTATCTGAATTTGGAGCTCTCTTTTAATAAAATAATTTTCTTCAATTAATAACAGTGGTCCGACTATCCAAACATGCCTCTATAAACTTTTCAGTTTATTAAACACACTTATAATACCTTTTACCATATGAGTTTGAAGCTCTCTACAGAAACAATTTTGTTCAATTAATTAATCTGGACAGCAAAAAAAATATGTTGCATTTATGTTTACTCAATCTGATGCATGATTTTAATAACTAAATCTAATAGTACCTTACCTTAAGTTCATGATAACAAATTTGATGGAGAAATTAACAACAATCTACAATTTGTTGGCTTCCCAACATAATTATTCAACTAATAGTTAGGGGTGAGCAAAACTGAACCGAAACCGAAAAACCGAACCGAATCGAGTGAATTCGGTCTATTTGGTTCGGTTTAAAGTAAATTCGGTTCGGTTCGGTTTAAAAAAAATAAAAAAATTCGGTTTCGGTTCGGTTTGGTTTAAAATTGAATAGACCGAATAAACCGAATTTGTGGGATTTTTTTTTAATTTGAGTTTAAAAAACTAAAAATAAATTATTTTATATAAGATAAAAAAAGTCCAACAACCCATTAAGCCCAAAACCGAAAACCGAACCGAACCAAACCGATTTTTTTCGGTTCGGTTTACTTTGGTTTATCTTAATTTTCGGTTCGGTTCGGTTTGAATTTAAACTAAATTCGGTCTATTCGGTTTTCATAAATTCGGTTCGGTTTGAACCGAACCGACCGAATGCTCAGCCCTACTAATAGTTAAGCTTAAATTTCAATTATCACAACTCAAGAGTGTTATATATATATACACACACTCTATTCAACCTCAACAAGTAAATATTTGATGAAAATTAATTAATACTAAAAGCTTTGATGCAAAGAAATAACTAAATACTGATAAAAACAAAAAATTTGATATTATAAATTTAAAACTTACAAAGATTGATTTGAGAGTTGATCATGCAAATAATTGATAGTGAGAATAGAAATTTTCTAGAGACCGTTGAATTAATGAGAGAATTTGTTTATGTGGTTTGGTAGAAATTTTGTTGCATTGTATATAATGCAACAGGTAATGTCTTATATCCTTTGCTTTCCCATAAGAATGCTTGTTTGGCCATGAACACTCTTTGTTCCTTGTTTTCCCACCGAAGGAAGCTAGCAGTTATTCCAACATTGGAATCACATTTTTTTTTATCATCTGAATCATTTATTATTAACAATTTCAATTAATTAATTAATAATTAATGATTTCAAAATTTCATTAGAAAGCCATAAATCTGTCTTTAATAATTCAAAATCATTATATTTATTTACAACATTGTCATGTTGTTCTTGGATTGAGAATTTATCATTTTGCCTTATAACTATATGACAAAAGATCATGGTCATCTAATCTTCGTATCCAAATTTAAAACTTTCCCTTTATTGACCGTATCTACATCTCAAGCTATTGCTGGTGGTTTCCACTTCAGAAGAAAACGAGAGAGAGAGAGATATTATAAGATGGTAGAGGGTTTTTTTTTTTTTTTTGATAAAATGATATCATTCATTCAATTTAATTGTCATACATATGGTATCTACAATCCAAGATATTACTATTCAAAACTATGATTAAACCTAATACAATGATTTGTTGTAGCATCGTTTTGAATGTATTTAACTATATGTCATCAAAATGTATGTTTATTAGTCAAATATTACATTTACTTTATTATTTATCTACATGTTCATGATTATTTGTCTATAGGTCCACTAGAACTTACATACATGTTTATTGCAAATGAACTATAAGTTCATTAGTATTTATCTACAAGTTCATTAGTATTTATCTACAAGTTCATTAGTATTTATCTATAATTCATTAAAACTTGTCTACAAATTCATTAGTATTTGTCTATAGGTTTATTAATATTTATGTACGAGTTTATTAGTATTTACATACAATTTTATTAGATTTTGCCTGCAGGTTTATTATAAATAAACTATTGGTTCATTACAAATGAATATATCTTCTATAGATTCATTAGAATTTATGCACATATTCATTAATATTTGTTTATAGATTCATTCAAATTTACATGCACGTTCATTATAAATGGACTCTAGGCTCATTAGTATTTACCTACATGTTCATTAATATAAACTAATATATAATATAACTTAATATAATATAATATTTAATATAATATAGTTATATTATAACTAATTTATAAATTTTATAATATAATTTAACATATTTAATTAAATAATAATATAAATTATATATAATATACATAATTATATTATAATATAAATTATACAATTATAATAATATAATATAATTATATATTAATATAATTATTATATTAATATATTATATATAAATATATATAACATATAATTTTGATATAGACTAGGCATTAGTTTCAAAAGGTAGAAGGAAATTTTGGATGTGCTAGTAATTATTTGTACATTTTGCATATCAAAACATGCAGGTTTCAGTGGCATGTTATAAGATCTTATTAGACAAATTAATAATAAAAACCTGATTAAAGAAAAAGAAAACACACAAGGTGCACTTTTTTTTTGTTGTATATCGCACGTGTCATCACAAAGGAGAAAAAACATCTACAAAGAATATAGAACTCCACATAATAGAAAAAAGGTGAAGGATAAATTTATTAATAGAAGGACATATCCGAGTTTATTGAAGACAATAAATAATAAAAAAAAAGAAAGAAAAGAGAGAGGCTACCGTTATTTAACCAACAACAACCCCAAACTAAAACTAATATAAAAAAATTCTAGAAAGAAAATTGTGATCTACGAATTAATCTAAAATGATTTGATTTAAATTTACTAGTAAAAGATAGCATCAATGTGTAAATCATGATCTATGGTCAATATGAAATGATTTGATTTAAATTATTAAAATATTTAAAATTGATTTAAAATTTTAAAAATATTTTTTAATTTAAAAATTAAAATTATATGTGATCCAATCTAATTCAAATCCACCAAAAAAATATAACTCAATCTGAATCTATCCAACTCAATCCATTTGCCAACTCTAAGAAAAAATTATCCAAGCATGCTTTGCCATAGTTGTTTAGAGATATCTATTGAGAGAAATTCAACAAGAGATATATTTCAAATCAAATTTGTTGATGGCATTTAAATAAAATTAATACATATAACATATAATACCTAACAAGTTTCAAATAAAATCTTAGTTGGTTCAATAAAGTTTAAAATAAAGTCTCATGCATAATAATGGTAGCCATAATTAATAATTAGTTAACACACTCCTTAAAATATTAAAATCAAATACAGATATCAATATTATGAGTCATTCCCTGGTATGACTAAATTCAGACTCAAGTTGATCATAGAACAATCATTCATCTTCCAATATTGCCTCATCAAGTGTCACTAGTTTCTCTGCAAGATCAGAAGCAACAAGCAGAATATGAGTTATGTCTTCTTCTACTCATGATCTTTATATATGTATATATGAAATTAAAGAAATTGCTGGAAGAAAATGCTAGTAAACCATGACAAGTGTTGAGAAACGCCACATTATTTTCTACTATTGAATCTAGATGTGTGGGATGTCCTACCTCTCTGCAATGATCACTATCTTCAGTTAGATCCTTTGCAACATTTTTAAAAAGTACAAGTTTGAGTTTTTCAAAACGTTCAATAATACCAAATGGTACAATTTGCAATAATCACAACCCACATGAATAGTTCTTAAAATTATGCATTACACCTTTCACCACCTTAATGCAATTTCCAAGAACACTCAAACATTAAGGACAAATAATTTCATCCAGTCATGAAATTAATAATATAAATATCTTTTTTTTTTTTACTTAAATAATTTAAAAGGATTAAAAAACATCTAATCAATATATGAAAATTCTTTTATGTTTGCGCAAATATAATTTATCTTATTTGATGTAAATTTTAACATTAGAATTTCAAATGTAGATGATGGGTCAGTATATAACCTTGCAAAAGACTTCGTAATACTTATGCAAATACATAATCTACATTTGAGTTATTTATAGAATCTTGACTCAAATCATTAAAGGGTGGATTATTCGCACTACGCTCACTGTTTTTTGCACTCAACATTTCGTAGGGGATTAAGCCAATTAGCAAATTTACCTATACTTTAAAGCAATATATGCTTTATTTATTGTAAGCTATTTATAGAAGGTAATTAAATATAATATATTTTTATCTTATTATTTAACTTTTTTTAAAAATGAAAAATTTCAAAAACGTCATATTGTAAATTAAATTAACATACATAAGATCAAATTACAAAAAAAAAAAAGTGGTATAACTTGTTCAAAAAATAATTGAGTTACCAAAACTTTGGAAATTTTCTATAAAATAAAAAATGTTTTAATGTATAGAGGAAAAAAAAATCTAAGAAATCTGCTTTAATTTTTTTTTAAAAAAATTGAAGACAAAAGATAAATTTTTAATTAGTTCAATTTAAATTTTATTTTAGACACAAGATTTAGTTTTTTTTTCATATTCTTTTTGATACATTAGAAAGTATTTTCTTTCTCATTTCAATGAAAGATGTTTTCTACCTAATAGCCTTTTATATTAAAAAATTAAAATTCACTATCATACAGTTCCAAACAGGTCAAGTTTTTGAGACGAGGTTGTTGATTGTGGAGCACAGATTGTTCCCGTCTTCGGATCTCACATTACTGATATGTAATCTCCTCAATTGGTGCAACCTACCTATTTCTTGAATTATACCATCATGCGCACCATCTTCCTTCAACTCTAATCGACCAATGGTTTGAAGAGATTGCAACTTTCCTATTCCAATTACTGGTTTAAAACTATGACGCAGACGCCCAAGCTTCACAATGGTATCAGGCAAGCTGTCCACATTCGTGTGTTTGAGTTCTAAGGTCTCCAAGTTTTGAAGATTCCCAATTGAACTTGGAACAACTCTCACTTTGGTATCTCTCAAACTTAGATACCTTAAATGGTATAGTTTGACAATTTCATTTGGAAATTCCACTAGGTGTTTCATTCCTGTTAGGTCCAACACTGTGAGCAGCCTGAGATCACCACGAAAAAATGTATTGGTTGGAAAATTTTCATCAACAAACACGAGCAGAGATCGAAGTTTTGAGAGGTAGCCCTTAGTTTGATCTGCAATAACTTTCCAGTCATTACAATTATGAACTGACAATCGTCGAGTTGCTGTCTCATGAAGCCACACCGTAGTGCCTCGTTGATCACCAGACATGATCGCTAAAAACTGTTGATCCTTGGCCTTTGAAAGAATGACTTCTCGAAGAATGTCATGGACACGACATTTGCGGATTCTGTTATATTGATCTACCCGAGCCACTTGAATTAAGCTTCGATTAAGAAGCTCATTAAGGTAGGCTTGAGCAATTTCTTCCAGTGTCCTACTTCCATCCATTTCTTGCACAAATCCTTCAGCAATCCATAATAGGATCAATCGTTTGCGATCAATCTCATAGTCTTCCGGGAATGTGCACAAATACAACATGCACTCTTTCAAATAGAAAGGCAAACCATGATAACTGAGTGATAATATGCTATCCACCATTTGAAGCCTCCCACCATATAATTCACTAGCAAGACTACGCTTCACCATGTCCCATTCCTTCTCGCTATTGTCCTTTCTAGCCAACAAACCGCTAATGGCCACAATTGCAAGAGGCAATCCTTCACACTTTTCTAGTATCTCCTCACTAACTGTTTCCAACTGCGAAGGGCATTGATGCTCCCTAAATATCCTCCTACAAAACAGAGTCCGTGCCTCTTCCTTGGACAAAGGCGTCAAGCGATAGACTTCACCTCCAAATTTCAAGCGCGAAGCTAGTCCCACTTCTTCATGACGAGTTGTAAGCATGATTCGATTGCCACAGTAGTTCCGAGGGAAAGCATGCTCGAGGTTTTCCCAATGAAGGACCTCCCATACATCATCTAGAACAATGAGGTATTTGCTTTCTCGAAGGAACTTTTGTATTTCATTCTTTAGATCAACACTGGACATTTTTTCCACTCCTTCAGGTGTTGGCTGCTGGCTATGTTGGAAAAGTTTATGAATGATACCTTTCAAGAGTTCATTGATATTGAACGACTGTGAAACAGTTATCCAAGCATGATTCTTGAAATCATTCTTAACATTGTCATACACTTTCTTTACCAAGGTGGTTTTTCCGAGCCCTCCCATTCCTACCACTGAAATGACTTTAAGGCAGGGCCGCTAGCAGTTAGAAGCTCAATTAGCTTCTCTTTGCGTTCCGTGATGCCTACCAAATCAGCTTCTTCCTGTAGCAAGGCATTTCCTCGAAGGTCATCCCACATGTTGGTTGTGGCAGTGGTGGAGGAACTTGAACCTTGCTCTGGAACGATCAATTCGAATCTCTTGCGTCCTTCTGATACATTCGCAATCCTTGGCTTGATGCTTTGTATTTCACAAGCAATTTGGTGGCGATACTTTAGTTTCTTGATACTTTGGATGATCTTGCTAATGAAACCACATGGATCAAAATCCCTTCAACTATGTGCAAGGCGAAGAGTGAATTCGTCGATAACGTCTTCAATGTCGAAAGCAACTTGTCTTACTTGCTTAATCCACTCAACAACTTGAGGATCTGTTTCTTCCATTGACTCTGCTTTCCTCATGAATGCTCTCATATGTCCTAATTCACCTTTGATGTACTCAACTTCTCCTCGAACTCCTGTCAATAAATTTGTCTGTTCCCTAAGAAAGACGTCGATCTTGCCTACCAAAAAGGATGCCAAGCTGTCTGTCATACTCGCTTTTACAGTTGTTTGAAACTTCAATAACACAAGTGAAAAGCGAAATTAATGTTAGATAATTACTAATTTGCAAATGCTAGGTGGGAAATGTCAACATATAAGATTTAATGCAAATGAAAAATATTTTAATCCCATGAGAAAAAATTTAGATGCATACCATCGACAAATTGCAGTACAAGAGTTCGTTAACAATAATATTACATAAATGAAGAGAAGACAATATATTAATATTATATAACATAACAAACTTATATTTCTTGACAAAAAAGAGATCCTGCTCCAAGATTTAGGAGATTTATTAAATGAAATACACTTTACTATCTGGGTTTGAAGCTATCTTAATAAATAATTCTCTTCAGCTAATAATTCAGTATATGGTATATATTTTCACTCAATCTGATGCGTGAATTTAGAGACTAGATCTAATACTTTCTTGTAGTTAAACTTGATGGACAACCCAAGTCTAATCTACAGTTTGTTGGTTTCCTTTCCAACAGGTTTATTCAACTACCAGTAAAGCTTAATTTTTCAAATCAAACTAACTTATCTCAACTCGAGAGTGATCATATAACAAAAAGAAAAAAAAACAGAAACACACCATTCAACCTCACAGAGAGTATTTAACGATGAAAATTATTTAATACTGAAAGGTATGATGCAAATAAATAATTAAGTAATGATAAACCATCAAATTTGATATTTTACAAATTTGTAACATACAAAGATTAGTCTGGGAGTTGGTTGATTACTGCAAAAAAAAATAAAAAAAAGAGATTGATAGGAAGGACAGAAATTTTTTGGGTGAAGTAATGAGAGAATTTTTTTTTATATGGTATTGTAGAGTTTTATGGTAGAGTCTTGTTACATATATTACATAATACCTGAACAAAAGGCAGAGTCTGTTTGAATAAATACATTATAATTAAATTTTTTTTGTACGATTGATTTGAGTCCACAAAATTTCTTAGTTGTTTAAGTCTTCGTCAATGGTGTCCCATCTTATCTTTAAAAGCAGATGACAAAATAATTCAAATAAACAGATTTTTTGGTCTTTTTTTCCGCGATAAAAGACAAAGTTCGGGATATAAGGAATCTGTTTGAGGATAGTTTCGTGTCTTTAAAAACAATTTTTAAGAGTATATTTAATAAAAGAAAAAGAATAGATGAATTATTGAAATTATAAAGAGCATAGAATCGTGTCTTTATCACTAAAATGTTACCCTTTCTTTTTCACGGGATAAAAGAAAAAGAATAGATGAATTATTGAAATTAACTAAAATTTCACTGCCACCCTTTGACACAAAGAAATAAATAGTGCAGATACATTAAGAAAAACAGAAATTTTGATATTTAATAAATTTATACTTACAAAGGTTGGTCCTTAGTATTTTTATAGAACTTGATTACAAATGAAAATTGAAAGTGAGAATACAAAATTTTGGGAGACTCTAGTATGATAATTAGTTTTGAATAATTGTTTATCATTTATCAAATAATTGTGTATAACATTGTCACATGTCATTATTTTATATTATGTTATAAAAAATTATTATATTAAAATATTATGAATGAAAAATTTAAAAATTAATTGCCATATAAAGAAACTTTTTAAATAAGAAATTAAAAATATAAACAGTAAAAATTCTTAAAAATATTTAAACAAGAAATTAGAGAAATCTAAAAGATAAAAATTTTAAACAACTTTTAAAGAAAAAATTAGAAAAACTTAAAAGTAATAATTTTAAATAAGAAGTTAAAATTCAAAATTTCAAGTATATAAAAATTATCAAGCGGTGTAATAGATTGTTAGAAATTATTTTGTACAAATTTAAGAAATTTTATCTTAAAAATATTCTATACAAGATTAAAAGTATAAATCAATAGATAATTTTTAAGTTCACGACAACTCTAATCTACAATTTGTTGGCTTCCCAATATAATTATTCAATTACTAGTTAGCTTAATTTTTCAATTATCTCAACTCAGGAGTGACAATATATAATAAATAAATATATACACGATTCAACCTCAACAAGTAAATATTTGCTAATGAAAATTAATTAATACTAAAAGTTTTGATGCAAAGAAATAATTAAGCAGTGATAACACAAAAAATTGATATTATACATTTAAAACTTACAAAAATTGGTCAGAGAGTTGATCTCGCAAACAATTGATAGAGAGAATAGAAATTTTCTGGAGACTCTTTAAGTAATGAGAGAATTTGTTTATATGATTTGGTAGAGCCTTGTTGCATTATATATAATGTAATAGGTAATGTCTTATATCCTTTGCTTTCCCATTAAAATGCTTGCTTGGCCATAAACACTCTTTATTCCTTCTTTTCCCACCAAGGCAAGCTAGCATGGATTCCAATATTGGAATCACACTCTTGTCATCTGAATCAGTTATCATTACCGACCTCAATTTACTACTGATTTTGAAATTTCATTGCAAAGCCATAAATCTGTCCTTAATAATTCAAAATATTTATTTTTGTATATTTTTAGAATCTTTCAACACACGTTAAAATCAAAATTAAAAACCTTGCCATCCATTAATACAGGTAAGAAATGAAATTAATAAGAAACGAGTAGTAACATACATAATATGAATAGATTCTCAAAGAAAATGAAATTAAATTTGTTTACAACTTTGTCATGTTGTTCTTAGAATGATAATTTATCATTTAGCCTTATGATAAAAGATATTATAACTACGTTTTGGGCTATCACTGGTATATTTTAATGGTGACAAGCCTCTTTTCTTCTTTTTTTTTTTTTATTTTCTTTAATAAAATGAGTTATTTCACTATATTTGTTAGTTTTTGTTTTGTTTTCTCTCTTTTGAGAGTTTTTAGTTTAGATTTATTATTTTGTTTGTGCTAATGAAATATTATTGGACATCATCTCTTAAATCTGTTATAGTTTACCATATTAATTTATGTTCATATTGCGCTATAACACTATATCTAGTGGAGATCTCCATAATTGGTAAAAATACAAAGTTATCAAAGAAGATTCATTATGAAAATAGAATCATGATTTTAGAGCTGAGCCAACATGCAGTTATTAGCAGTGTTGAGGTTCGATTTCATATTAATACTCTAAATCATAAAATTATTTTGTTTTATGGATATCGTATGACTGTTTATAAATGAAAAATATATTCTATTACTCTTAAAAAATATATATAATACCTGCCATAAGAAAAGATTATTGTCATCAAGTCTTTGTATCTAGATTTAAAACTTCCCTTCTATTGACCGTCTCTGTATCTCAAGCTATTGTCGGTGGTACAAGACAAAGATATTATAAGATGGTAGAAGGTTGATTTTATATATATATATATATATATATATATATATATATATTTCATTATCTACGAATTTATCTGAAATTATTTGATTTAAATTAGTGAAAATATTTAAAAATTTTAAAAATAATCCAACCTAATTCGAACTCACCTAATAAAAGACATGACATGATTCAAATCTATTCAACTTAATCCGTTTGCTAACTTTCAGAAATAGTAATCCAAGCCTGCTTCA
>CATIWR010028727.1:0-48898 GCA_949677035.1 Omphalea diandra | reverse complement strand
TACTCTTAAATAAGCTCTATAACACCATTATTTATGATGCTATAATATGCACACAACATAAGACAATTTGCCATGCAACTATACAAACACTACATATATGTTCAAGTGTCCCAACTGTAACGGTGCAAGTGTCATTGTCATACTTCTACAAATCGCATGACTAAATGATCATTTATCTAATGCATATGTTCATATGGGATTTCATATCATTTATACAATGAATATGTTCATGTGATAATGCCAATGGATGTGGATAGGGATGTTACATGGACACCCTCTCCTTTTTCATACACCTTTTTTTTTTTTTTTTTTTTTTTTTATGTGCATCCACACTTTCCTCTCCTTTTCCATTCTTTGCTTGCACCTCTCATGGGTTTTCTCGCAACTCTACTTTTGTCATGCAATTATTTATTTTTCTTGTTTATGCAACGTTCTCTTTCTCTCAAAACTTTTGATCCTCATAAATTTGCTGAGGAGATAAAGGAGATAATACAACATGTTGACCATGAAAGTCAAACTCATAAGTATTTGCAAATCCATTATGCTTAGCCTTTTTATAATATTGCAAAGGGCGACCTAAAAGCATGTGACTAGGTTGCATAGGAATAATATCACATAACACCTCATTCTTATACTTGCCCATTGAAAATGCTATCCTAACTTGCTTTGTAGCTTTAATTTCGCCATATTCATTTAGCCATTGTAAATGATATGGTTTAAGATGCTTTAAAGTTGGCAATTTCATTTGTTCAACTAGGTAGGTATTAGCTGCATTAGTGCAACTATCACCTTTAATTATAACAAGACATGAGTTGCCATTTATTCTGTACCTTATATGAAATATATTTTCCCTTTGCACATGCTCATCCTTTATTTGGGCATTTAAAGTACGTCTAGTCACAAAAAATATATTTACTTATTACCTTATTAGGGTCTTCTTCATCAACATCACTAACATCTTCCAATAGAGGCATTTCAGGATCTATATCTTCTCCATCGTCATCTTCACTAGTAATCTCACCATCTCTCAAAATCATTGTTCTTTTATTAGGGCAATCACATGCAACATGCCCTTTTCCTTGGCATTTGAAACAAATAATTGAGCTAATCTTATTTGGCTTATTAGGTTCGGCCTTATTAGGAAAATTAGGGTTCCCTTTATCCTTCTTAGGTGGCTCAACCTTGGACCTCATATTGGGCTTATCACCACTTTTAAATTTGTTAGTCCAAGAAACTGAATTGAAATTGGGCCTATATGGCTTATCCTTTAGTAGTTTTTCCACCTTGATAACATTATGATACAAATCCTCTAAATAATTGTAGGGGTACATCTCCACTTGATTAATAATTTCTTTGTTGATTCTAACAAGAAATCTAGTTGATGTTTGCTCCATGGTCACCTTAATTTTAGCGCTAATTAAAGGTACCTTTAGCTCTTGGTAATATTCTTCCACACTTTTCCCCCTTGCACTAGTCTTTCCAATCTATTGTGCAAATCCCTATAGTAATGTCTAGGTACAAAACATTTTCTCATGACTCTTTTCATCTCTTCCCAAGTACTAATTAGACTATGCCCACATCTTTTCTTAGTGTACATGATTTGATCCTACCATATAAGAGCATAATCTATAAACTTTATGGCTACAAGCTTAACTTTCTTTTTCTCACTATAATTTTGATAATCAAATACAAAGGCTACTTTCTTTTCTCATGATAAATAAGACTCAGGATCACCTTTGCCATTGAAAGTAAGAATTTTTAGCTTAATGCCACTTTGATTGCCATCGTGCCTACTTGATATTTGGGAACTTTCTTCATGTGAATCGCCTTTCTCCATATCATTGATGAATCTACCATGCCTTGGTTGTCTTGAATGGGTGCGTGTGCTATTGGAATTAGAGGCATTTTTAATACTCCCATGCTGTTCTTTCACCTCTTTAAACTCTTGTTGCATAAGATCCATAATATCTTGCATAGGTTTCACAAACAACTTCAATTCTGGATCATCTTTAGGTTCTGCTATGGTTAGTAAAATGACAAAAGAATATCCTCACAAATGCTCCCTTGCATTTTTACACTCAATTAATGGCACTCACACTTGTGTTTAACTCATAATTGGCTTTTACCCTCTTATAAGCATACATACTTTTGCCTTTTACCACTCAATATTCTTTTCTTTAAGTTCTTTAAAGACTAAGTTACTTTATGTTAAGATAAGCTCAAACCGAACACAAAATAAACATAAACTAGACCTAAACACTTAAATAACAAAAAATTGAAAGTAACACAATCTGGTTACATGCAAACAAATAACTAAAGACCTAATCAAAATTTAAGAATTTAAAGGGAGGTAAAGTTGCAAAGTGGTATTTTGAACTCAAAATTGATGGAAAATCAAACCTAGGCTAAATGCAAATTAGAGAATTGAAATTAACTTCTTTTGGTGCAAACAAGTTCCTACGCAATTTCTAGCTTCCTTTATTTTATTTTATTTTACTTTTCTTTTCTCTTTTTTCTTTTTTTGACATTTTTTAATCTTTTCTTTCTATTCTTTATTTATTTTTTTTCTTTTTTTGACCTTGGAAGCTTAAAACATAATTAAAATTGAAAGAATTATAAAGAACAACTCAAAATCAATGCAAAATCAAAGTAAAAGTTGAATGAAGTAGGATTAGGAGGAAATTCATAATTTCACCTTCCTCTTGAATTTGAATGATGTGGTTTAGCCCTAGACACTTAAGAAACACCAAAAAATGATTAGAAAAAAAAAAAAAATGAGTTGGAATCAGAAACAATGAAGAAATTGCAAAAAACAAGCTAAAAAATCAAGTTTCGTTAATGTAAAGAAATTTTGGCAAACTTCCAAATTTCAAGGAATTTTTTAAATTAAACACTTTAAATATGAAATTAGGGATACAAGGTTAATCCATAAATAAAAATGAATTTGAATTGAAAGAAACAAAGAAATTCAACTAGAACAAAGGAAACAAACTTATTTTGCAAAGTTCCTTGATTTAAGGAAATTTTGCAAAAGTATGAGATTCTTATAGAATTTTTTGATGAAATTTGATATGGGATAATAAATCAAGCTAATAGAATGATTGAAAGTGAAAACAAACAAATTGGAACTGAATTGAACAAGTTGAACAAAATTGGTGCTAAAATTGCTCCGTTCACAATTTTCCTTATTTTAAGAAAATTTTGAAAAGCAATATGTTCCAATTAGATTCTAATGATGCAAGCACATTTTTGGATGATGAAACACACCACTTTAATGATGGAAATCAAAGAAAATAGAATGGACCAAGATGAAACTGAATTGATAATGATAGAGTGTTAATTTGCAATTTAGAAGTTTTTTTGTGATTTTCTTGATGCAAACTAACCAGAATAGAATTCTAACATAAAAGAATGATTAAATATGATGAGACAAATGAATTTGATAGAAGAAAATAATGAAAAATAGAATGGAACATAAAAAATGAATGGGACAGAAATACGAATAAGAAGAGGCAGAATGTGATTTGAATGTTGTTATCACATGAACAACAACAAATAATGAAGAACAATACCTTTTGATCTTGAATAATCTTGGTTCTAATACTAATCTAATGCACACGAGGTGGAATTAGCTTCTAACTCATTTGTTAAACATAAGTCCCAAGTATAATTCAAAGATCAAGAAGAAGATAAATCCTTAAATCTAAACTAGATATCTAGAAAACTTATTTCTAACAACCTGGAATATATGATTTAAGTTGTGCTAATCTCATCCTAAATTAACCAAGTAATTCAAAACTTAAATTAAACTAATTTTGCAAAATTATCAAGCTCACTCAATAATCATACCAAGTCCACTCAAGAACTCAAGAAGTGAATTAATCTCACAAAGTTTAAGCAAAAATCATATGTTTTTTTTTTCTTATTAATAACTAAATAGGGGCTTAAATACCCTTTGTAAATGTTAAGAAACCCTAAAAAGCCCCTCTAATTCAGTCTTACATGTTTTGGCTGAATTTACAACTCCTAAACCTATTGAGAGAACTAATATCAATCTCACATAAAGACTAAAAGCAAATAATCTTATTGGTTGTCGTGGTTTGGTCTACGTAATCCTATTGGTTGCCATGATATGGCCTAGCTAATTTCTAGCATTAAAACACCTTATTTCAAGGTTCCTTACATAAATAAATAACTAACTAAAGAATCCTAACTAAAAGCAATATGATATTTAGCCAATAAGGAGAATTCCTTATGGGAATAGGAAGACAATACCAACTAATGCCAACTAAGCAAATCTGGTATGGATCTTTAACAATTGGGCTCTTTTCACATTTTGAGCTCAATTCCATGCTATGGTAGAATGGTATTGGGCTTTAGTCATCTCTATCAATTGAGCTCCATTGGATTAAATGAAGCATTCCATTTGAAGACTCCAAGCTCCCATCTTCATGCATTTGGGCTTAAAGAAATTGTTGGTCTATTTAGGCCAATTCTTTCAATATCTTTTCTTGTATAAAAGCTCCAAGTGCATCTTTAAACTTCTTTAGCCTTCCTCTTATAATTGGGCCTTGAAGTTGCAATGGATCCTTATTAGACTTGCCTTTGCTAAATGCATCAATAAGGGATGTACGGGGATTAGAAAACGGATTGAGTTGATGAAGGAGTGAAGAAGAGGGACTAAAAGAGGAATATTAAACTTCTAACCAATGGTAGTGAGACACCATGATTTTGTCTTATTAAAATAGGTTTAAAAATTGAAATTTTCACCTTTAGAAGCATATTAGAGAGAAAAATGTGTAAGGGGCAATAGCAGAAAGAAAGAAATAAAGGAAGAAGAAGAAGACGAAGAAGAAGAAGAAGAAAAAAACTAAGCTAGCTAGGACGAAACCCTAAGCTTTTCTAGTTTTGGCAAAAGAGGTAAGTTAATTTATCTTCTTCCCTTATGAAATTCCTCCCTCATAACATGTTAAACATGCATGATTATTAAGAATTATGGAGCAATTTGAGGTAAAGCTCATGTTTAGAGGTTAAAGCTTAAGAAAACAGAGCTTATTGTGTTGGTTTTATAGTTAGCGTAGATTTTTATACCCATAATTTCATAACCATAGAAAAGGAACTATGAAAAGTGTAAACCATGAAATTTGTAGCTTTATGCCTTATATAAATTCATGAAAAATATTTTTCTTAATTTGGTGTGTGTAAAGAACTATGGCTCCTTTATTAGGGTTGGTTCACAATATACCAAAATATCCTCAGTCTGGTTGTTCTCATTTATTTTGATGACCTTATGTGCTAATTTAAACAAAGTGAAAGATATGAACTTTGTAGGTTTATATCACCTCTAAATTCATGTAAAACAGTTTTACTTAATTTGTTATGTGAAAAGAGATATGACTCATCGATTATGACTAACCCTGAACCTAATGAAACCTCATCAGTTATTTAATTATGTTTTCCAAAAATTTAATGGCTATATAATGAGAATTTAGTGATTTTACAAACTTAAAAGTTGTATATTTATGTCTATTCTATGTGCCTATAAAATATTTGCCTAATATATTATGGTTGATGAGATATTGCTCCTTTATTGTGACTAACTCTCAATGTGTTGAAACCTACTCACCCTGAGATTGGTTATTTGTTTTGGTGACTTTATAGACTGAATTAGGCAATGTGTAAAAAATGAAAAAATGATCCTTTATATGTTTTGTAATTATTGAAAATCATTTTTGCAATTGGATTTATACAATTGGAGATATGACTAATGTTGTAACACTTGATTAGATTGAGGTCACATTAAAACATGGTAGAATTCATAAATTCATCATATTTTTTTGTAGACCTTATATTGACCTGATAATTGAATAAATGGTATCATTATGTGTCTAGTTTATGTACAAAAAAGAATAAAGTTATTTGATTAAATATAACAAGATTTATTATAATTATAACATAGCAAGGTTAGGTTGTTGTATAAGAAAAATAAGATTAAGTACTTGACCCATATGCATGGAACATAAGCATTGTTGCATATCAAGTATGTAAAATCATTTTAAAGTATTTGTAATCATGTATATATCAAATTCTAGGATCTCAACACAATGAGGAAGCCCAAGAGAGAGAGGTTCAAACTTGCCATAAAGGTTGGTTACATCAAATGTGAGTAAAAGCCATAATTGGATTCTAATGTGTATATGTGATGATTTTATGATATGGTTATGTTATATTACATACATATGTGATTGAATTGTGACATTTTACATGTAAATGTAAGTTAAGTGAGACTTATATGATCTTAATGATTACTTGGTGTACCATTATGAATGAACACTTGCATACATAACTAAAAGGATGTTGTGATCGATTTGTCAAACACTTGCAAATCACTTGAAAAAGGGAATAATATGTCATATTGGCACATATTATTGATCAAATGATTCACTTATTATATGCTAGCCAGCAAAATTAAATGTCACTTAAAGCATATGAATTCTTGAGAGCAGTGTTTCGCCTTGCAAGGTCACGATAAAATCAATCTATTACATTTGCACTTGCATAGAGAATTATTATACCTGTAATGTATCATGATGATATTTGGTTGTTCATTGTGCCATAAGAATTTGATTATTATTTTTATTCGTCGAGTTACAACTCATCAAATCATAATTATGTTTTTCAGATACTGTAAGGTTTGGGTATTTTTGGGCATAAAGTTTTAAGTATCGACATATGGAACACAAGTTATCAACTAAATTCCAACCCTCTCTCTTCTTGTGTCATCTAAATAGGCATCAATTTGTGGTTACCAACATTAAGTAGGTTAAAATATATGTAAATTAAATATTTATTGGTTTGTGTATGAATGATGAGTTAGCCTTTATGCATATGAATTTTTGGATATGAATGTCATGATCAGTAAATGAAAATGGTTGTTACACTTTAGGAACCCTTTGACCTCCTTCTTTGTCTTTAGTGTAGCCATGTATTGAATGGCCTTTACCTTATTTGAATCCATTCCAATACCTTTCTCACTCACTATGTGTCCTAATAACTTACCTGAGGTAACCTAAATATACACTTCTTCAGATTAAGCCTGAGGTTATATTGGTCTACCCTTTGCAAGAACTTCACATAGGCCTTAAAGTGTCCTTCTTGAGTTTTTGACATTACCATCATATCATCGACGTATACCTCCACCTCCTTGTATATCAGGTCATGAAATAATGTGATTACCATAGATTGTTATGTTGCTCTAATATTTTTCAACCTAAATGGCATGACTCAATAATAGTAATTGCCCTATTCAGTTATGAAAGTGGTCTTTGCCTTATCTATAATGGTCGTGATGATTTGATTATAACTAGAGAAGTTATCCATGTCAGAATACATGACACAAGTTGTTGAACAATCCACCAAGACATCAAAGTGAGGCAATAAAAAGTCATTTTTGGGGCATGCTTGTTTAGGTCTCAGTAATTTGTCCATCTTTCTTAGGCACTGGCAATATGTTGCCTAACAATCTAGGGTAATGAACCACCTCTAAGAATTTGGATTTGAACTTATTTAGCACTTCTTCTTTCACTAACCAAGCCCATTCTGATCATATCGGCCTAAGTTACTAGTCTCATATGTTAGTAGGTAGGAATCCTATGCTCAGCTATTCATTGATCAACCCTTGACATATCCTCTTAGTTCCATGTAAAAACTCTTTAATGCTTCCTTAACAGTTGTTCAAATTTCCTTTGATCCTTTAGCATGATGTCACAGGCAATGAGTAAAATTTTTAGATTTTTCTATGTGCCAAGATTAAACGCAATGGTATGCACAGGATTAATATTAAATATGCTCAAGAAATAATGTCATGCATAGTACCGTGAAGAACAAAAATCACAAATGTAAGTAAACTCATGATTCATTATCTTAAACTTTATAAAAAAGTACATGGTCATCTTCAAATAGGCTAGAGACAAGAACATCAAAAACATTATACATGGGGTACTATTTAGAAGGAGCATCTAGAGTCTCTTCAATGGTAAGCTCTTGACTTTTCTTTTCTTCACCACCTTTTTATCAACCACTTTAGAGGTAGTTTTTCAGTTACAAACAACTATTCAGGATTATCCTCAATTCCTTTCTCAGTCTTCACCATTACCTTCACAATTCCTTCGAACTCATTCTTTATCTGCTTAGTACCCAACTCGATTTTTAAAAAGCTTTCCTATAGTGCCATGCCATCTAACTTAGCCTCTTTAGTTTCTAATGGCTGCTCATATGCTTTTTCACATTTCATATCTTTAATGGAATTAACAATCATACTCTCAATGTCTCCCAAATTAATCACCATATATTTTCCTTTACATAGCTATTTAATCCACTCTGTCCCCATTTTGGAACCTCATAAAGTACACCTGACTCAACATATTTCTTTTTGATTAGCTTACATATCTTTCATATCTATTAGTCTAGCATGCACTATTGGAATGCCTTATAACATTCTTCATTGAGAATCTTCTTCTTGTTCTTGTATGACCAATTAGTCTATGGGCCATACAACACTATAAAAGGATCTTTTTTTCATCTTCTACTGCCTTCATAACCTTTTACCTTTCATTTTCTTCTTGCTTTTATGGTCATTTTCTTTGTATGAGTCTTAGTAGTTATTGTATTTAGATTCCACATCTTGGACTTGCTTTTGTGTGAATGCTTTCTCTATATCATCAAAACTTGGTTTTCCACCTTTTCTTCTTCTATTTCCTTGAACACTACTTATTCCTTCATAAAGAAATTTGAGAATGGCCCTCGAAGATCTTTACTTACCACCTTCTTATGATCTACACGTAAGCCTAAATTAACTCTAGTAGTTTGAGCAGGGATGAGAGAATGTTTTTATACACTTGTAAAATTCTTACCCAATCATTGTCTTAAGAGGAAATTCATGTTCTTCATGATGCTTGCCACCTTTGAATCCATCCAATTGTTTGTAATCCTAACAACTTAAAAAACTCTAAGGTGAGGAATTACTATAATAAAAATAAATCTCTTCTCTTACATCGACACAAATGGTAATTATCTCCCCCTTGTATGGAATTTTCACTTTTTAGTGCATAGTAGATGGTTCTCCCCCTAAATGACCATACCATGGCCTCCCCAATAGCAATGAGGAAGTCCCTAGTATATCGAGCATAGTGAGCTCCACTGTGGCCTTTGCAGTACCTATTTTATTATAGTTTTGAAAATCTTGATGATTGGCCTATTGCTATCATCATAGGCTTGAATTATGCTATTGGATGCCTTTAAATCCATCACAGACATCCCAAAATTTGATAATAACTTTAAGGGGTAAATGTTGATCCTTAATCTATTAGCTACCATCACACAACTTATTCATTTCCCCTTCACTTTGGCTTTACTAAATAATTCCATATTATGGTCTATTCCCTTAGGAGCTAGATCCTTATTAGAAAAGTTATCTTCCGTTTGCTGGTCACTAAAGTCATCACTTCCATAGTAAAGGCCTCTTTAGAAATGGCTAGGCTAGACAATACTTCCACAATAGTTTTCTTATGTTCTTTCGACATGATTAACAACTCTCATACACTAATCTAAATTGGAATTTTCTTCAATTGTCTAATGATTGGGTTCTCTTCCTTATTATCCTTCCTCAAAGGCTTCTTTACCTCTTTTTCAATGCTAGACTATTTGGTAGCCTCTTTGTTAGGGTAATATCTCCTACTCCTTATAACATGTAGAATATGTTTATCCTAATCACTTTTCTCCCACATGTCAATCATTCTTTTGACCTATTTTTCTTCTTCATTTGAACTCTCTCAATGGTTGATGGTGCAAACAACTATAACAACTTTCATAGGTTTGGACCTCTTTGATAATCGTCATCACAACTTCTTCAAGGGTCCTAGAATTGATCATAAATGTCCCTTAGTTTGGTGGTGGAATGTTACGATAATTCAAGAAAGGGTTTCATTTAATGCTTGGTGTCCTAAAATTAGGTGGAACAATATCTTTGGAGCTATGACTGTTATGATCTAGATTTCAAAATCAATATGACACTAGGGAACAAAAAGGCTTAAGGCCTTCAAAACCCATAACATATGTAATTTAACTTATGGGATGGCCTATTATTGCTTTTGTTATGTCACTCTGATATTAAAAATCATAAACTTTCATTGTCACTACCTCAAATTACATGGAATACAATAATGAGAAATATGGATTAAACATTTCTTTAAAAAAATATATTTCTTTCTTTCCTCTTTTCAATTTTTTTTTATTTTCTTTCATGACATAAATCATATATAAATTAAGCTCCCAGAAAACTATCCATGGAATTAAGGTGTTCATTCTTAAGTTACATCATCTAGTCTTATTACATTATACATAATAATCATTAGCATATAACCCTTTTACAAATCATCTCATTCTAAACATTTCATAATATGCTTAAAAATGTTGTAAAGGTAACTAAGAATATAATTATACAATAAACATATTTCTTAATTAAATACATGATCCTTAATAACATATATATATAAGCACTTAGGTAACTATAAGAAAAAATGTGTAATGCCTTGGCATGTGCATAATGTTTATTACTTAATCTTAAACCTTAGACTTCTAGCATCCATCCTTGAGCTTAGTCATCATCTATTTCTTTCCTGCAAAATAACTATGTGTATGAAGGGTGAGTTCCTTATGGGAAACTTAGTGGGGAATTTTAAAATGAACTAAAAATTGAATAGCAAAAAGACAAGAGTTATAAGAAAGAAAACCCTATGAATAAACACCTAGGACACTTGATCTCATCAATGGAAAATCATGAAATCATTAATCATTCAATGATATATTAGAATGAAGGTTGCAACTATCGATTATCTCTTTGATTATTAAGGCTTTCTCTCGAGATGCCACTTAATATGTAACCATTCTTCTAGATTTATCTCTGGATGTGAAATAAGAATGTATTATTTTATTAGCTATAGCAATCCTTAAAGTGATAGTAATAGGTTAAGTAGGTATCTCTACTCATCAATTAACCCAAAGGAAATGATTCTAGGCATATTTCAATTTATAATCTCTCGATCTATAAATGAAACAAATGTTATGTTATTGGTGATCAAACAATCATAAGTATTAACATCGAGAATCATTTATTTGTAAAAGAACAAAATCCCAACATAGTCAGTGAAATATTAAATTAAATTATCCATGGCTACATCAAGGTCATAGATCAAAAGATATAACCTAACTTACTAGCAAAATAAGAAAAATTCAAAAGCATCACTTTAACAAAATAAATCAAAATTAAGAGAAGGAAAAATGAAATCTCTCAATGGTCTTGATAGATATTGTCTTCTTCTTTGTTGATCCAATGATCTCTTCAACTCTTGCACTTGATCTCACTTTGAAACATGTTTTCCCTTTTTTTTTTTCTCTAAAAAAGCTCTTCTTTTTGCTCTTCCTAACCTCTCTCTAGAAAACCTTAAAAGTTGGCTTTAAAAACTTTTCAAAAAAAGCTAAAATGTAGGCTAAAAAGATACGACCTAGTGCATCCAAGTCATAGCCTCGATTAGAGTTATAGCTTGTAACTATCATCAACTCAGGGGAAGTCACAATTATTGGTGCAACAATATATGAATCATCCTCATGCATCCAAATTTCTAGATTGGTCCTTAAAGTTAACTTTGCTTGTTTTGGTCATAATTCACTCCAAACTTGCTAAAACATTTATAAAACATCCAAATGTGAGAAATAACACAAATTAACTTTAAAATAACTTAATTTAAACATAGATTAATGCCAAATCTAGCTTAAATCTAATAAAATATCTATGCACAAATTAAGCCTGACAAATTCCCAACACTTGAATCGTTACTTATCCTTAAGCAACAAATAATAGATAGCCATAAAATTTTATAACTTTTACAAAACATATAAAGCTTCATCATACAAGTAATAATAATCACTTAAGTAGTACAAAAGAAATACCAAACAAGAACTCATTTAAGTAAAAAAACTTAGGTTAGTTTACTACCTTGAAAAGCAAACTCACTCATTTGTTAAAAATTAGAAAAAACAAAATCATATTTCACATATACATCTCAACAATCCTCTAGCCAAAGCATCAATAGGCATAATAATGATATCAAATATCTTAGATCACCATTGCCTTTATTAATTAACAATGATGAAAAAAGCTTTAAGTACACGAGATCATTAGGATTCACCTTTCCTTTTTAGCATTTTTTTTCTTTTTAAAGAGTTAATATGCCTTTTTATGTAAATACAAACATTGGTGATGAATGGACTTGGTTACTCAACATATAACTTTTTTTGAAATGCTTTACATGCTCATGCTTTTAGTTTGCCATTTTACACTAAAATCAACATTCCTTATGAAGATCCTCGGTTACTAGGCATCCTAAAAATAACATAGTTGTTATTTTTTTCTTTCTTTTTAAACTTATTTTGATCATTCTTAAACTATTTCATCATTGTTAATTAACAGAGTATAATAGTAATTCATTTCCATTTAAGCTCATGCAATTATATCTATTCATAGCAATCTAGATTACTTGTTTTAACATACATGCAAAACATAATCTCATTGAATTCTAACTATCCTAAACTCATAAGTTGCACTCCCTAATCTAGCAATTGACTCAAAATTTGTTTATCTCAACTTTATTCTTAGAATGGCATCTCTTTTATATCTATTCATAGTGACTAGTAAATAAAGCTTAATTAAGCTACATATCTTTGCAAAAATCAGAAAAGTTTTGGTTTATTTTTGCCTTATACATAGGTGCAAGTATCATATAGGTCCAAGCATAAGATCATAATGCTCCCTCCCCCTAACACTTAAATATGGTAGTGTCCTTAATGATATGCATTCTCAAACATAAAAGATAAAAGAGGTGGTATAGAAAGAAATGCTCCCTTCTCATCTTGGTCGAAGGTTGATTGTATCTAACTCTCTTTATTCTTGTAGCCTACATATTAATGATCACTTGAGAAAACAAGGAAAATCAAATAGCCATGTAAAATAAAAATAAATAAAAACAAACTAAATGAAAATCTTACAAAAATTCCACTAATATGAAAATTCCATTAACTTTTACCTTATATATTGATCATTCAAATTGAAACACATAACAATGGTGCATTACCACCTTCAAGATTAAAGCATTAAAAACAATAACAAGAAAGCAAGTCTAATGCATCATAAACAACCTAACATCAACAATAACAAAAACTAAAAACACAATCTCCTGAACATAGTGCATCATGGTGTCTCTGGTGGAGAAGGCAAATCAATATTAGCTCTAACAAAGTATTGCCTAATCTTGTAATCTTGGTGTTTTTGCACTCTCTTCATTCTTGCCAATATAACATCCATAGTGTCTAGTCTTTGAAGAACTAGATTCCATGACCTCTTTTGAGTTGCACTAGTTCCTCTTTCTTGTGGAAGAGTGTTGAGAGGTGGAACAATTGGAATGTCTTCCTTCTCTCATTTTTCACTCTCCTTTCAGACTTCTTCTTCTTCTTCTTATTGATTCTTTAGTTTTGTGAGTCTTGATGCTTCTCCATTTACCGGTCATAATTCCCATCCTCTCTTTAATGTCATGAGATGAAAAGATGCTATAGCGTGTAAGACTTTCTCATCCATTTTATCTAGATCAAAACCATATAAAAATAAAGCCAAACTCATTATTATATGTCCCAATCCTACCACTTGCCTAGGATTTTTGACTAATCCTATCGATTGTTGAAAAATGTAATGAGTGGTTGAGACTTTCAACTTGTTATGAGTGCACTACATGGGAAAAATATCTTTTTTAGAGAATTTAGATGCTTTTAATTTCTCAAAGATAACACAAGCCATAAACTTATGAAGGATCATTAAGCACCTATCTTTTACAACTACACTTAAAGATTGATGAAAATTTATTATATCTTAACCTAAATATTTTCCCAAAATGCTTTAGCAATCAAATTTTAGAGGTGATCACTCATCCTTCCTTTATAAAAGCTAAATGCATCCCTCATGATGGTTTGATCAATAGTATATTGATTGCTAAAAATTATAAAAAAACAATGGATGTCTCATGCTCATTCTCAAAATGTAATGTTGAAAAGAACTCAAAATTGAGTCTTCTATAAGATGGAATTTGTGTGAATGCAAACTTTACCTAACCTAGCCTACTTAAGAGATCTTTCATCTTATTTATGACTTCTAATTGCACTAAAGTTGGTTCATGCAAAAATCTAGATGCAACATATGTAATATAGGGAAAGAAATCTCTCACCTTCTTCATCATTATAAATTGGAAAAGGAGCACCATACTTGGATGAGATGTCTCTTGGTCCTTCTTGTGCTTGCTTCACTCTTTTCCTTAATTAAGATACTATTAAAGACATCTTAAAATAATGAAAGGTATGATGGTGTGGTGGTGTTTATAAGAGAGTAAGCACAAAAGAATAGCTAGAAGATGGGGAGAAAATTAATGCTTTAAAGACTTCCACTTGCTTACAAATTTTAGAGAAGTGTTTAAATTGATTTTTGAGTGAAAATAAGGATCATTAGGGTTTATTTATAGATCAAAAGTTTTAGGATTTATGTGGGAACATTTGAATTTTGAATTAGGTTGAAAATTCCCATAAAAGCTCCCCCTAAAAATATAATTAAGAGGATGTCATAGCATGCGACACATTTTACTAGTATGACAATACATGCCCCATTCAAAGTGAGACCAAGTCATAGCCTACGACTCAATTAATGCCAATCTTATTTGGGCAAGTCACAAAGTCACAAGTGTGACAGTACCCACCTATGATCATCCAAATTTTTATCAAATTCATTTTGTCATTACATAATGTCATCAAACACTTTCCAAAAACACAGTTAATGATCAAATTTATCAAATTAGGACTTTTGTATTGCATGGCCCATTTGAAATCAAACTCCAAACATGAAGTTAACATCAACAACCATAGAACATATATTAATTTTAAAATTAACATCAGCTAGATCCTAATCAAACATGAGCAAACTCTAAAATTAAAAATAAACATACTAAAGGAAAGGAAAGATTCAAAGCTTTAAAGCCTACAAAACTAAGTCCAATGGATTACATGCCAAATAAAAAACATAAATCTAATTCTTCCTTGGTCTTCCTTTACCCTTTTTTGGCTTAGGTGGCCTCCCTCTTCCCCTTTTGGGTAATGAAATGCATATCTCTATAGGTTCTCCTCCTTTTTACTCTTTCTCACTTAAAGGTGATTTCTCTACCTCAATGAAAATACATTTAGCTCTATTTTTCTTTTCCATATCTATAATCTCCTTAAGGGAGTAGACATAATCTCCCTCTTTCGAAAAATGCCCAATGGTAAGTGTAAAAAGCTATTGCCTCTTTAGGTGTGACAATTTTCTTAAGTTTAGAAGAGGTTTTGGGTTTTCGCACTTTCTTGGGTGGTGGGAGATGGTAATGGTTGCTCTTGTTTTACTTTAGCTAGGATGGGATCCATTTTATTGTCTCAGTTATAACAAGAGAGGAAGAATACAATGGTAGTTATTTTCTCCTCTATTTATAGATAATGTATCCCTTTAATTCTTAAGGACTAAGTAATTCTAGAACACCTAGAAGTTTTTACACACTCCTTTTAGCCAAATTATTATTAAACTTCATCTTTATTACTATTTAGACATGGTCTTGAATGAGAACAATTTAGTAAATATTCATCATATTATTTTAATGCAAAATTTTTGGGCAAGTAATATTATAACATAAAATGCTTATTAAATATTCAACGAAAAATTGTTACCACCCTATTTTGCAATATCCTTCAATTTGCTTACTTTCAATATTTGTGAACATCAAATTTTTAGGCTTTAGGATGTAAAGCCCAATGATGAAAATCACTAAATATATCCACTAAAATGCAAGGGCACAAGTCAAAGGAAGAGAATTAAGGCCTTAGGAAATCTTAAAGAAGCCCAAAATCAAGCTTAGGACTAAAGCCCAAAGCTAAGCCCAAGACCAAGCCCAAAATTGTCTATTAGGCTCAGTAGGTTATACAACCCATTAAGTAGGGTTGTACGACCCACAAAATAGGGTCGTACAACCAATCGCAGGGTTACATTACCCTCGCTTAAACCCTAGCCTTGAGAACATTATGAAATTGGTTCCTCCCTTAAACCCTAAGGCTATATAACTTTGATAAATGGATGTACAACCTGTGTGCAAACCCTAATTCCAGAAGATTCACCTCATTCTCTATAATCGGATATGAACATGGTACAATCAAAACCATTTATGGCTTTAATGCACCCTTCTCCCTCTATATATACCCCTAATTTTGAAGAAGTGAGAGAGCCTTGGAAACCCTAAGATTACTCGACAGAAATCACTTCTCAAAGCACCTTTAACACAAACTCTAAACCCTATCTCAGCCTAACCCACTTCAAGGTAAAACTAGGCCTTTTCTCTTAATCATTATGCATTCCCTAAGCATTTTGGAGGAAAATATTGAACTTGTGATCCTCTTAGGACACAAAAACACATAAAGGCATCCAAGAATCCCCCTCACTTCCCCCATTCTTCTTTCCCCTTCTTTTATTTCTTTACTTTCAAAACCTATGAAATAGGGACTATACAGCTTGCCTATAAGTTATACAACCCTTTGCCTGGGCCGTACAACCATAATATTGGGTTGTACATCCTAGTTTGACTTGTAGATAGTCTTTTGCAAAGTCTATTTTCTTCCCCTCCTTTATATTTTTCTTTTTTGAAGCTTTTTTATGATGCCTTATAACTCTAGTGGCAAAATAGGGTGAGGTAAATGACGTAAGATTCCTATTCATCTCAAAATAGAGTATTGGTAATGTTACATATGGTTTTTTTGTTACTTTTCATACTAAGAAAAAACTCTTAGGATCTTTCATTTGATTTCAAGGAGGTGTTTGATTTTGTTTTAACCATCTCAGAGCCATGATTAAGTGAGGAACTTGGAGTTCCATTGACCTTGAAAGCTCACTTTGGGTTAGGAGTTTATATGCTTAAAGTATGCAGATAGTGCATTGGCCTTCAATCTTCGCTACTTTTGTGTTGTATGCTAGCCCTACATGGTTAGTGGTACATATGGATGCCATGCTCTTTTAGAGCTACATAAGGCAAGGATTCATCAATCTTATGATCCTTCATGTGATGAGTTTTTTACTTAAACCATTAAACATCCTCCAAATGCTTCATATTGCATGTTTTACTTCTTATGGTTCATGTGCTCTAATTTGTATGCTTCTCAAATGGTTATGTAGGGATGTGATATTATAGATTTAAATGCATATTTCGACACCTTTTATACGGGTGAGATGGCAATATGTATTATATTCCTTCCTCGTTCTTTGAGTTTATTTGGTTTGTTTTTATACTATTTTCATTTACTAACTTTTGCTTCTTTTGGGTGTAGGTGTTATGTTTGAGCAAAACCACAAATTAGTCTCAATGGTCGCATTATGTGGTCATGGATGTAACATCCCTATCCACATTCATTAGCATTCTTACATGAATATATTCATTGCATAAATGATTTATAATCCCACATGAACATATGCTATGGATAAATGATCATTTAGATATGTGAATTGGATAAACACAACGATGACACCTGCACCATTGCATTTGAGACACTTGAACATATATGTAATTTTTATATGGTTGCAAGGCAAATTATCTAATGTTGTATGCATGATATAACATTATAAATAATGGTGTTTTATAGCTTATTTAAATGTATAAAAAGCATATGAAGATTATGAGATGGAAGGAGATGATGAAATAGTGAAGAAGAGGGACTAAAAGAGGAATATTGAACTTCCAACCAATGGTAGTGAGACACCATGATTTTGTCTTATTAGGATAGGTATACAAATTAAAATTTTCATCTTTTAGGAATAGATTAGAGAGCCGGGAACTTGAAGGAGTGCATAAAATAGAAAGAAAGAAAGGAAGAGATGAGGAAGAAGAAGAATAGGGAGAAGAGTAAGCTAGTTTGGAGGAAACCACAAGTTTTTCTAATTTTGGAAAAAGAGGTAAGTGATTTTATTTTCTTCCAACATGAAATTCTTCTCTTACAAAATGTTAAACATGTATGATTATGAAGAATTATGGAGTAATTTGAGGTAGAGCTCATGTATGGAGGTGGAAGCTTAAAAGAAAAAAGAGCTGATTGTGTTGGTTTTGTTGTTAGAGCATATTTTGTACCCACAATTTCATAAACCTAGAAGAGGAATTAGGGGCAGTGTAAAATATAAAAGTTGGAGCTTTATGACCCATATAAATTCATATAAAGCATTTTTGTTTAATTTGGTGTGTGTGAGGAGATATGGCTCCTTCATTAGAGTTAGTTCATAACCAACTGAAATCTCATTAGTCTTTCTATTTTCATATATTTTGATGACCTTATGTGCTAATTTAGACAAAATTAAAATCATGAAATTTGTAGGGTTATATCCCTTCTAAATTCCTACAAATCAGTTTTTCTTAATTTGTTATATGGAAAAAAATATGGCTCATTGATTATGACTGAACTTAAACCCAACGAAAGCTCATCAGTCTTCTCCTCACCTATTATGTACCTAGGTACCTCCTTATGTTGTATGTTGAATAACATTACCATTTTCCACACATGCGGGTAGTCCAATTGAGGCAGTGTGATCTGATCTGCAACTATGATGCAACAGTTAAGAATGGCACTAAACTCTTCTAGCAAGGGACAAATCTTTACATCCCCGAAATAGAAAGTATGGGTGGTGGAATCCCATAAAGCACAGGCTACCTACAAAAAGTGATCATCGAGGCAGACAAAAGAGAGGTAATGAATAGCTGAAAGATCCAACCATAGTAGATCAGGCCAAATTTGAGTTGAAAGAGACTGTAGAATGTTTTTGACATGGTTTAAGGGATGGAAATAGTGGCATGCATAGCAAATGTAAAGTGGGTATTTATAAAGGAAAAAAAGACTAGCGGGATTGTATAGCCTTTGAATGAGTCTATACAGCCCCTAGCTAGGACTGTATAGTCCTCTAGCTGGGTTGTACAGACCTAAGCCTAAACTGTACAACCCTCAGCCCCTAGAAAAATTGGGCAACATCTCCTTTATACTTTAAGCTAAAATTGACATATGTATTTGCTCTGGAAAACACATATATGAAAAGAATGATAATATGTACTCATAAACATACATTCAAGGGCCAAAAATATGTGTTTGCAATTGGAAGATGAAACATTTAAATTTGATAAAAAAAAATGGAGACAATGTTGCTTCAGTTCATCTTAAAAGGCCCTAAGCAAGCATAAAAAAACAAGGGCTTTCAAATTACTTAATAAACTGTATAAATGTGTAAAGATCTACCAAATGTACCAACTCTACAAAAGCTGGACCTTCAAATTGCCTAGAAAATAGAAAATATCCTAGTAACTAATAAGGGAAAGGGGGGTCTCAATGGCTCAGTTACCTTCACTCCTTGGCCTCACTGTCAGTCACTACATACCTTTGCTCTAGAGTTGCTTGAGCTAAAGCCTTGTTCTCTACCTTTGCCTCCACCAGACATTGATTATTCTTTCTGATCTCATGTTTCAGGTGCTTGATCATCTCTTACAAGAAACATAAGGGTTAGGATGAATAAGACACTAAGTACACAAAAACATGAGTTATGAACATGCATACATGTCTGTTATGTTATAACACAGTGATCATATCGACCATGTCCTAAGCCTAGACGCAAGAGATCTATGAAAGAAGAAAAAGGAAATGTATTAACTATAAAGCACACATCACAGTTGGAACACAATGAGACAAAGAAAAAAATACTTACGCAGTCTCGGGTGGCTTAAATGTATAAGTAGACTAGGTGATCTATAACGACATCATTGACTCAATCATTGAAGTAATGCATAACTCCACTAGACTATCTAGCATATAAGCCAAGTTTCTAACAACTATGGGCTTTATGCCTTTTGGAGTTGATCTACGGGCACATTTGTTGCCATGGTAGCAATGCCAAACATAAAAGTAAGAGTGAAAGACTTCTAAGTAGTCTATGCAGTAATGCCCCAGCTCTCATGCTGTAAAAGGACTCCCCTTATTTGGCATGTGTTAAGGGAATGCCTAAATAGCTGCATATGACAAAGGAAGACTCCCCACGAGCGCTTTAACCATTTAGGGGCCATACGAAGTACTGATATAAGATAACTGCTCCTCTGGCATGTAGTGCAATCCTACAGTAAGGTTCGTACCCTCAGGGTTTCTCACTCATTATAGACTCGCAAGCAGTGTTGTGGGATAGGTTACTTATCTAAGCTCTCGGACCAACAAAAAGATGTGCTCTCCAAGTTACCACTACTAAATAGAGGGCTTAACCTTTAGACGATGGCCATAATAGTTGGTCTTTGCCTTTGCCAACTCCAGAGGCCATATCTCTATGGGATCTCTCTAGTCAAGACACAACTGCAATAAAGATAGAGAACCACTATGAGTTTAAAACCAAATAATAAATGATTGATAATCAGAACTCATATAAATTCTATCTGTGTAAGGCAAAGTACTTGTTTTAAAGTAATCATGTTTAGGTGAGAGTGTTTAGTAGCTATAAAAGACTTTACATAAGACATGATGTTCCACTATAAGAAATGTGAATAGACACCATCTACCTCATCTTCCAAGTCTTGCCCCTCCAACAGGCCTAGCTCAATGCCCTGCACCTGTCAATGGAAGATAGCATAAGTTTAAAAGCAATCAAATAGAGCTTAAAATGCGAAAAATAGAAGGATACTTATAATATGGACACTTCATGCCCTACATATATATATCGTGCCTTGGGCATATCGATCAAGGTATCGGTAAGGGTAAGCTAGTGCCATAGATCCATAATCGAAATTATGTAATAGGCCTAAGTCATCTAATGACAACACTAAACAAAGCTAAGCCACGTCAGAAGCACTCGAGAACAAAGCCCTTAATAAAATATATAAAAAAATAGTGCACATGCTAATCAACCACCTCACCAAAGTTGTAGTCAGTAAACTTCAGCCATGTCAGAAGCACTCGAGAACAAAGCCCTTAATAAGGCATGTAAAAAAAATAGTGCATATGCTAATCAACCACCTCACCAAAGTTGTAGTCAGTAAACTAAGGTGCGTCAGTCTATATACTAGATCTCACAACAATCCTACTCCCCTTGAGTAGGGGGACACAACCCAAGACCTTCAAAAGGTAGTCTCTCTAAAGCATTGGCTCATGCTCCCCAAAATTTATGGGCAAGGGAATACCCATAAACTACAATCCAATTGAAAATATAAAGTCCCTAGGCATAATCATCATCTCGCTAATCAAGGGAAGATGGAAGGTAGTGGTCATGTCCATCCACCATTCCAGTAATGCATGTGTCATAGCCAAGTCAACCTTCAACTTCTTATCTAATAGCATCGACATGAAGGTTTAGATCCCTTGCCTTCAAAATTGGCCTGAACTAAAGGGTGCAATGTTCGACCCCACTCTCTAGCAAGACCTACAACCCAACCTCCCTTATGGAAGGCAACAATCCCCTGTAAGGAAAAGGAAATGAAATAAAAAGGGAAGTGAATAATGGAAATTACTTATAAGTATGTATATTTTTTGCATAGTTATCGAGGTCAAAAAATGGAAAATTAGAACGGTTAGATTCAAAGGCAAAGAAACGATAGGTTCTGCTCACTGAGGATTAATTACAAGCTTTGAGGAAATTATAAGATAGTTTCCAAAAAGAAAAATCAATATGTACTTACGAACAAGGCATCGAAACATCGATAAGTTGATAGAATGGATGAATAAATTATTTATAATCCCAGGTATGTATCTTAATTTTTCATAGGTTTTTCTATTAATTAATTTTAATTATTCCTTTCACATATCATAAAATAAAGTTTGAAGAGAATGTAAATCAAAGCAATAGACTAGATTGATAAACAAAAAATAAATTTCACCAAAAATAAAGGGTGAGTTTCCAAGAAATTATTTCTAAATGTTTTATAAGCTAATATAATATTCATGGGTAAAAAAAAAAAAAGATTTTGGGGCAACACCTAAAACCTATAGTGGTAAGAAAGGCAAAAAAGAAAATAAATTAAGAAAGGTGATAACCTACCGCTACTGAAGCGGCTCCTGCGAGGTGACGATACATGTTGTAGACCATCGGTGTGTCACCAGTTGAAGGGAAGCCAACAAAATAATCTTTGCAATTGCTATTTTTAGTGGACTTCACCAGCACCAATCCCCATTGAGATTGCAATTGCTCCAGGGCATCCAAGGTCATGATGTCCTCATTAGGAAACTCTTCATGGACATCAATCATCTTGTCATCACGATACTTGACCATGGTATTCACCTGAAAAGCTAAAGAAGCATAAGAACAAAGTTTAAAGTTTTAAGAGAGAAAAGGAAAAAAGAGAAGAGGAACAACACAAATGAGGAAGGTCATTTTTAGATAGGTTTATAAAGTGGACCAAGGCTGTATAGCCCTGGCTAGTCTGTACATCCTCACGTTGGGCTATACAGCCCCCATAAGCCAACCAGAGCCGAGATGGGCCTTATAAGCCAATTTCATCTTCTAATGCTACTTTCCTTTTAGCCCACCCAAATACCCCTAGCCTTTCCAAAAAAGCCCAATTAGGCATCAAAATTATCAAAATAACCCTAGCTTCCCAAACAGAACTAAAATTACTAAAATACCCTTAGCTTCCTAAAGAGCCTAGAGCACTAAAATTAACAAAATACCTCTAACTTACCAAAGAGCCCCAAAAGCACCATATTTACTAAAATACCCTTAACTTTCCAAAGAACCTCAAAAACATTAAATTTACCAAAATATCCCTAGCTTTCTCATAGAGCCTTAGAGACGCTAGAGTATAAAAATTTCATCATTGCTTTTAAAATGCTTAAAGGACACCCTGAACTTCCTAATTCAAGTTAGGCCACCCAAATACCCTTTAATGACAAATTTGCCCCTTTCAAGGCATCAACAATACTTTAAAGGAACTGGCCAGAGTACCAAAATTCCCTCATTGCTTTTAGATTGCTTACAGAACACCCTGAACTTCCTAATTCAAGTTAGGCCACCTAAATACCCTTCAATGACAAACTTGCCCCCTTCGAGGCATCAACAATACTTTAAAGGAACTACTTTCTCCTCGAAATGGAAAAATTCGAGGAAACAATTCCTACAACATCTAAGCCCATACCAATTACCTTGGGAAAAGGATGGACCCCAAGGATAGCCAAGAGGTCTGTAAGGATATGGGTTTAGTATACAAATGTTAGAAGGCTCGAATGACACAAGGACCACCCAGGGGCATTCTTGAGCTAGAACAATCAGTCAGAAGAATTGAAACACCCATAAAGCAATGCCCAAAGTAATGCTAGAGGGCTAGAGGTGTATAACATCCATATCCACATTCATTAGCATTATCACATGAACATATTCATTACATAAATGATTTGAAATCCCATATAAACAAATGCATTAGATAAATTATCATTTAGGCATGTGAGTTTCATAAGCACGATAATGACACATGCACCATTACATTTGGGACACTTGAACATATATGTAATGTTTGTATAGTTGCATGGAAAATTATCTTATGTTGTGTGAATGTTATATTATCATAAATAATGGTGTTATATTGCTTATTTTAAAGTATAAGAAGCATCTAGGAATTAGGAGAGGGATGGAGGTGCTAAAGGAGTGAAGAAAAGGGACTAAAAGATGAAAGTGAACTTCCAACCAATAGGAATGCAACACCATATTTTGTCTTGTTACAATAGGTTTACAAGTGGAATTTTTGACCCTTTAGGATTAGAATATAGAGCTTAGGGGTGAGGTACAGTAGAAGAAAGAGAGAACTTAGGAAGAAAGAAAGGAAAGAAGAAGAAGAAGGAGAGAGAGAAGAGTGAGTTGCTTAAGGAGGAAGCCTAAGGTTTTCTGGTTCTAGGACAATAGGTAAGTTAATTAATCTTCTTATCAAATGAAATTTACCCCTAATAACATGTTAATCATGCATTGTTAGTGAGAATTATAGAGTAATTAAGGTAGAGCTCTTGGATGAAAGTTGAAATTCAAGAGAACAAGAGCTGATTATGTTGGATTTTACTGTTAGAACATGATTTTGTACCCATGATTTCATAATCCTAGAAGAGGAAATAGGGAAAGTTCAAAATTTAAAAGTTATGCATATGAAACAGTTTTGCTTGATTTGGTGTGTGTGTGGAGTTATGGCTCCTTCATTAGGGCTGGTTCACAGCCAACCAAAATGACCTCAGTCTTTTTGTTTTCTTATATTTTGATGGCGTTATGTTCTGATTTTCACAAAGTGTAAAACATGAAACTTGTAGGGTTATATCCTATAACATCCCTATCCCTATTCATTGGCATTATCACATGAATATATTCATTGCACAAATGATAAGAAATCACATATGAGCATATGCACTACATCAAATGATATGAAATCTCACATGAACATATGCACAGGATAAATAATCATTTAGACATGTGAATTGTAAAAACATGACAATGACAATTGCACCATTGCATTTGGAATGCTTGAACATATATGTAGTGTTTGCATAGTTATATGACAAATTATTTCATGTTGTGTGCTTATTATAGCATCATAAATAATGGTGTTTGAGGGCTCATCTAAAAGTATAAAGAGCATCTTGAAATTGGAGAATGGACAAAGGTGATGAAGGAATGAAGAAAAGGGACTAAAAGCAAAACTGTTTAACTTTCAACCAATAGGAACAAGCCACCAATCTTTTGTCCTATTAGAGTAAGAATACAAATTATAATTATTTGCCATTATGGGCTGGTAAAAGAGGAGATAATGTTGAAATACACCAGATGAAAGAGAGAGAGAGCTAAGGAAGAAAGGAAGAAGAAGAAGAAAAAGAATAAGAGAGGAAGAAGTGTGGGCTGCTTAAGGTTTTTGAATTTTGGGACAATAGGTAAGTAATTTATCTTCTTTTCAACTGAAATTAACCTCTCATGACATGTTAATCATGCATGGTTAGTGAGAATTATGGAGTAATTGGGCTAGACCTCTTGGATGGAAGTTATAATCTAAGAGAACAAGAGCTGATTCTATTGATTTTGTTGTTAGACCAGAATTTTTCACCCACAATTTCATAACCCTAGAAGAGGAATTGGGGAAAGTGCAAAACATTAAATTTGTAGCCTTATGTCTCATATAAATGCATATGAAACAGTTTTACTTGATTATGTGTGTGTGAAGAGATATGGTACCTTCATCAGAACTGGTTCAAAAATGAACCAAGATGATCTCAGTCTTCTATTTTGTTATATTTTGATGACTTTATATTCTGATTTTGACAGAGTAAAAAACATGAAACTTGTTGGGTTATATTCCCTCTAAATACCTGTTAAGCAGTTTTGACTAATTTGCTGTGTGGAAAGAGATATGGCTGATTGATTGGGACTGACTCTGCACCTGGATGACACACCACCTTTCTTTTAATTCAGTTTTCCAAGAATTTGATGACCATAGACTCAGAATTTGATGATGGTCCAAACTTGAAAGTTGTATATTTATGTCTGATCTACGTACCTATGAAATATTGTTGCCAAATCTAGCGTGGTTACTGAGATATTGTCCCTTTATCATGACTGGTTGTGAACATGTTATGAACCTACTTACCCCGAGATTGGTCTTTTGTTTTGGTGACCTTATAGACTAAACTGGATAATGAGTAAAACATGAAAAATGTTCTTTATATGTTTTGTAACTTATGGTAGAATATTATTGCAATTGGATTTGTACAATTTGAGATACACCCAAGAGAGTAAGACATATTCAGACAAAGATGACATTGTAACAGGGCATAACTTAAAAATTCACCACATTTTATGCGTATCTGATATTAGCCTAAAATTTGAAGATATTTTCCCATTATATGTCTAGTTTGTTTAAAAAAAAGAATCAAGTCATTTGGATGAGTATATCTAGAGTTATGGCTGTGAGAGTGTAGCGAGCTCAGGCTACCATATAAGGAATATATGCATAAACATAGGTCCACTTGCATGGATCATGCACCAAGCATTCATAATCATCTTGGCATACTTGTAACCATGTATGTATCAAATTCTAGGATCTCAACACTTTAAGGAAGTCCTAGAGAGAACCAAACCTACCATAAAGGTTGGTCACATCAAAAGGTGAGTAAAAACAATAATTGGATTCAATGTATGTGAGTAAAAACCATAATTGGATTCAATGGGTGTATGTCATAATTGTATGATATGATTATGTTCTATTACATGTATATATGATTGAATTGTTACATGTTACATGAAAATATAAGTTAAGTGAGAATGATTGAATTGTTACATGTTACATGGGAATAATAAGATTATGTTCTATTACATGTATATACGATTGAATTATAACATGTTACATGGGAATACAGGCCAAGTGAGAATCAAATGCTCTTAATGATTACTTGGCATATCATTTGTGAAAAAGCACTTGCACATGGAACTAAAAGGGCATTGTGACCGACTTGTCAAACACTTGCAAATCACATGAAAGATGGACAAATATGTCCCAAATCATATGTCAAATGAATTACAAGAAGATGGACTAATAGGTCCTAAATCATATGTTACATGAATCACATGAATATCCCGAGAGCAACGTTTGTCTTGCACGGACACGACAAAAATAAAACTATTGCATTTGCACTTGCATAGTCAATTGTTATACTTGTAATGTATCTTAATGATATTTGATTATCGATTATACCATGAGAATTTGACTATTGTTTTTATTCACTAGTCGCGACTCACAAAATTGCAATTTTTTCCAGATACTGAAGAATATGGATTGGATACTTTGGTGCTTGAGTTTTACATTGAGACACATGGACCACAAGTCGTCGGCTGAATTCCAACTCTCTCTCTCTCTTCGTGTCATGACATTAGTCAACATATATGTACATGAAAATACATGTTGGATTGTTTTAGATTGAGACATATGGACCATACGTCATCGGCTGAATCCCAACTCTCTCTCTCCTTGTGTCATATACATATATGCACATCAAATACAAGTTGGATTGTGTGTATAGGATGGATAAAAATTTTATGCATATATATTATGGACATGAATGATATGAGTTTTGTAAATGAAAATGGTCGTTACAGTGATTGGTATCAGAGCAGTATGAGTTTTGTAAAACGAATATGGCTATTACATTTCATACCAAGCTCTTAGAACTTGTTTTAAACCATATAAGGCTTTAGTTAATTTGAAAACATGATTTTGAAAAACATAAGACTCAAAACCTAGAGGTTGTTTAACTTAGACTTCCTCTTTAATGAAATCCTAATGAAACCATTAAAAATGCACTTTTCACATCCATTTGAAAATGTTTAAAATTCTTGTGACATATAAATGTTAAAAGAATCATAATGGCCTCTAATCTTGCTATGGGGGCAAAGGTTTTATTACAGTCAATGCCTTCCTTTACAACCAATCTAGCTTTGTTCTTTGTAATAGAACCTTACTCATGTAACTTATTCCTAAACAGCTATTTGCATCCCACAATCGGGTGTTCGTTAGGCCTATAAATAATTTCTTAAACTTTGTTTCTCTCAATGGTTGAGTTCCTCTTGCATAGCAATCACCTAATTCTCATCATCAAGACCCTCATCAAGAGATTTTGGCTCAAATTGAGAAACAAATATAATATTATTATCTAATGCATGTAATTGAGATCTAGTACTTACTCCTTTGGATGTCTTAACAATGATAAGATCCTTTAGGTGATACTTAGAGAATCTCATTTCCCTGGGTAGTAATTGAGCTTGGTTTTCTTCTTATTATAGTTGAGATTCCTTAACTTCTTGTGATGGCTTGTTATCTTCAAGGCTAATCATGATTTCTTTTGGAGTTAAATCATGTTTAAACTTTTCAAAGTCACTATAAGATTATCAATAAGAAAACCTTTCATAAGATCAAGTTTACTAGATTCATCAAATACAATATTCATAAACTCTTCAACAACTATAGTACTTTTGTTAAATACCCTATAGGCTTTACTAGTGATCGAGTAGCCAAGAAAGATGCCATCATTAGTTTTTGAAGCAAAATTTCCATGATTGTCCTTAGTATTAAGAATGTAGCATTGCAATAAAAAACTCAAAGGTATGAAAGCTTAGGTTTTCTACCATTCCATAACTCATAAGAAGTTTTGTTTAGAATGGGCCTTTTGAAAACATGATTTGTAATATGACAAGAGATATTAATGGCTTCATCCTAAAACTAATTTGATAAAGAATACTCATTATGCATAGTTCTAGCCATCTCTACCATAGTCCTATTTTTCCTTTCTACAACACCATTTTATTGTGGTGTTCTAGGAGTAGAAAAGTTGTGAGAAATCCCATTCTTTGAATAATAATTTTCAAAAGACTCATTTTGAAATTCCTTTCCATGGTCACTCCTAATAGAAGAAATGAAGTAACCTTTTTTTCATTTTGAACTCTTTGGCAAAACTTGTGAAAACATCAAAAGTGTCATTCTTATGATTAATAAAGGATACCCAAGTAAACCTAGAGTTGTCATCAACTGAGATAAATGCATAATGTTTTCCACTAAGACTAGCATTCCTAATGGGTCTAATTAAGTCCATATGGATGAGTTGAAGAGGTCTAGAAGTATTTACAATATTTTTTGCTTTGAAGAATGTTTGGTGTTACTTCCCCATTTGGCAAGGTCAGCATGTATTGTCCTTTGTGAACTTAAGCTTGGGAAGACCCTATACTAGCTTTGCTTTTGATAGGTTTTACAGAAGCTCCATGCTAGCATGACCAAGTCTTTTATGCCAAAGCCAAGCTTTATTGTTAATAGAGACAAAACACTAAAAGGATTGGTTAGTCAAATTGTCTAAGTCAATTAAGTAAGTATTGCCTATCCTTTCACCCTTAATGACTAACTTCTTATCCACCAAGGTGGTAACTTGACATTCTTTAGGGTTAAAGGTGACTTTATTACCTTTATCACATAGTGGACTTACACTCAACAAATTATGTTGCAATCCTTTAACTAAAAGAAAAATATCAATAAGGAAGCAACCTTTCTTATCACTTATTCTAATGTCAACTACCTTACCCTTGGCATTATTGCTAAAAGTGACATTGCCACCATCTTTCTTTTTAATGGTTATGAATAGCTTCTTATTTTTTGTCATATACTTTGAGCACCTACTATCTAAATGTCAATCATTATCTTCATTGGTGGTTTGCAAACATTCCTACGAAATAAAAATAAATCACTTTTTTTAGGTACACAAGCATACTTGGGTCCTTTGGGATTAGGCCTAAAAAGGTCCTTTAATTTGATGTGTGCCTTTCTAATGTGGCAGAATATATTTATATGACCATACCACATGCAATAATGACATTAGAGTTTAGACTTATGAGTCTTTATCCTATGCACAACTTTGGTATGGGTAGGAGGCCTTCTCATACTTTAGTGGTGAGAGCATATGCAAGTGCGTAAGTGATGAAGAGTAGAAGATAATTTTTTTATATGTGTGTTGTTGAGCATGCTTCTTGTTATAGATGTAAGCATAATTTACTCTTTAACCTTGGATTTTGAACCTTGAGGAGCCTTTCCTTTGCCTTTAGGCATATGTGGCTTAGTTCTATAAGCACTTTTCTTCCCAATGACCTTTATACTTGAAGTTTGAGTTGTTGATGTTTTAAAGGAAAGGTTACAAAGGAAGGAATAAGACTTATAAGGAATCTTAGATCAAGCCCAACCAAACCATACTAAGACCACAAACCTATGCAGGCCCAACCTAAGAACCACTAAAAGGCCTTTAAAATGGTTGTACAGCCCACTTACTTTGTTGTGTAGCTAACTTCTCAACCTAAATATAGAAAAGATTGCAAAATAATTTACTATTGACTTTCAGATGGTTATGATGCCAACTTCATGTATATACAACCAACCTCTTAGCTGCATAAACAACTTAAAAATCCTAATTCTAAAACCTTTATTGATCCTATATACTGAGGGTCATAAATTTGATGCAACCTAAGACATTTTAGCTCAAATGCATTCACTCCCTCTCTATAAATACCTTCCCATTTGAAAGGATAGGAGGAGGCTCTTGGACCCTAATATTACTATATTGAAATTATCGCTCTACTAATCCAAAACACATAAATCAAAAACTCAACCCATTCACATAAATCTAAGGTAGAGTGAAAGCTACTGTAGCCTAATTTTGTCCATTTCCTTTGCATTTTAGAGCATGGATTAAACTTATAATGCCTTTGAGGGCAAGATAAATAAAAAAGAGCATTTAAGGGATCTATTTTCCATCTTATTCTTCCCGTTTCTTTTTCCTTGTTTATTTTACAAAACCAGTCTCAGTATTCTGTATAGAACTATTTATGATTTTTACAGACCACTAAATAGGTTGTACAAACCATTGGTCTTTACAAGCCACTTTAATAGTGTAACAATATAAATTTCTTCCTTTTCTTCATTCATCTTTTTTTTATTATTAGGATTTTTAAGGGTATTTAGGGAGTCCAATGGAAAAATAAGGGTAGGTCCTAAGAACCACGATCCATATTCCTTAATAAATGGTGTTCGGATCAAGATGAGGGCTTGGTTCTTATGATTTTAACTTTCCTAGCTTATTCTTTATTATGCTTCTTTCTTTCCTTTCCATGGCAATGCATATTCTATTTTAATGACATTTTAAATATGATGAAGAAAGGGATTACAACTCCCAATGACCTTATGAGTAAATTGCATGCTTATGTTTGTAAAGATATATAGTTAATTATTTACATGTTCTAATCATTATCACTATGGAGAAGTCACTAGCAACCTAGCTTGTTCGTTCCTTCTATTATTTTTTAAGTGAACATATGATGGAACTAAGGGAGAAAGTTTACATTTTGTGATGCCCCCTCTCCCCCTCCCCAATCTTGTAATATTTCATAGTTATTGCATAATGCATATCATTGGCCTTATGAAAATTTCTTTTTTTAACATGCCAATATCCTAATCCTTTTAATGGTTAGTGGTATCTATAAGGATGATTAACCTCTTTTGAGCAACTTTGGATGAGGATCCAAAGAACTTAGGACTCCCAACATGATGATTTGATAACTTACTCAAGGCCACTTCCATCCTCCAAGTTCATTTACATATCATTCATGCATTATATTTTAATGTTTTATTTGTTATCTTTCATGTTTTTTGTGCCTTACTTGTTATAGTCATTATCCATATGTTTTATGTAATGTCGAGATTATGAATAATATGACACTAACATTGATACATGCTAGGTCTTAACCTTGAGAAGATTAAGAAGTAACTAATGTGTTGATTAGTAGTATCTTTTTGAGCTAGGATGGTTTAGTTTCTCTATTTCTTTATTTTTCTTTTATGGTAAAGACATTAACATGTTACTTTCTCCTTTGTAGGTTAACATGCATATTTCCTTTAGCTTTGTACATTTGTTTTGTTATTATTTATGCTCACCCATTTGAGAATATTGATTATACCCCTTCCTTCTTGGTGAATGGTTATAATGTTGAGCATGTTATGTATTGTTTGAGGTGCGCTAGAAACATGTTCAGGATCAATAACTAGTTTAATCATTAAAAGTAATTATGAACCAAAGATACCAAATGGTCAAATCCTTAATTCTGGGTAGTTTGGGCGTGCCTACCCTCTATCCCAAGTTGTACCCAATTCTCAAAATCGATCTCCAATGGGGTGAAGATGGATGGGCCTTTTAAATGACTTAGGTAGGTTCAAAATTTATCTTTGCCTAAATTCATGTCCCAACCAAAGTTGGGTGGTGACTTCATGTTGATTAGGGATGGTACCAATATATAATCACACCATGGTCCCCCATTGACTAGTTAAGACTGAAATGAGCTTCTATCTTACAAGAGGCCTTTAGGATCCCCCATTGATCCAAAACACATGTCATTTCTAAGGGTTATACTAATGCATGACCCTATTCACACGATCTCCTATTGATCAATTAAAAGCAAGAGTTGTAACCAAGATTTCATTAGTTTGAGCATAGCCCCAAAATCAATGGTGCTCACACTAAGGGCAATCAATCAAAACTAGTTAAATTATATCATTATAAGAGGTTAATTTGATGAACCCCAATTTTAGTTAAGTTAGTTTTAATATTTAATTTTAAAATCTTAACTTTGGTTTTTGCATAATAATAGAGTTTATTTCTTAATTATTTTTAATCATACATTATCTTAGTTAGATAATTTTGATTGGCTAAAATTAGTTTTTATAATGAAATAGAATTCTTGGTGTTTAAGTCAATAAGATAAGGAGAAGGTAGTAATCCATATTAATATGGACAGGAAAAGGACAAAATGTCTTTATTTAGGTGGATTGAGGAAAGACAACTAAAATCACAACTGGAGTATTAAGATATGGAATAATGTATAATATTATCCATATTAATTAAAATATTTTATTAATTATTTTAGTTCATTAAAATTATTTTATTTATGAGATAAAATATTTAGTTACTTTGAATATATATTATTACATAAATTCATATATTACTTATGGCTATTATAATTTAATTATATATTATTTTTAAAAAAATTTAAAATAATAATGAATCTTGAATTTCAAATTTATAATTGCTAGACTTGTAATTTTAATAAACTTTATGTGCATAAGATCAATAACTAAAATTTAATCTTCACTTTATTTATGGACATTTAATTGGATTAGATGATGTACAAAGAATGATTATGGATTTCTAAAATTGATTAGATGTGTGTGGTTAAATTTTTTGTTATTATTGGATTACTTTGATAAATAATAACTGTGTGCTTCCTTTTTCTTTTTCTTGGCGTTGTAAGAGTTCTCTTCTCACCTCATTTTCCATAAATTAAACTTGAGGTTTCTCAAATTGAAAGGACTTTAATACGACTTGCTAACATTGATGGATTTTTCTAAAACTTGACTTAGATCTTATATCTAACGAAATCATACTAATGTAAAGCTAGCCTATGTTAGATGTATGTATAGACATAGGGAGAGTTTAATTGGATATACTTACTTTATAAACCTTTTGATTGTCATCATTAAAGGGGTAGAATGTTTGAACATTATGGTTCTTTTTTTTTTTTTTATGATAAAAACATGAGTTTGTACTAATTTGCTTATAACTATTTATATGATAAGTTTTAGGTCCCTCAAAGTTTCAATTTCATGGATCTCAAAAATAAGTCAAGTTGGAGGATTCTAGGTTATGAAAGTCAATCAATTTAAAGACTCAAGATGTTAATGTGTTGATTCCCCATACCAAGTATTCACGACTTATGGTTGAAAAGTTTAAAAGCATAGAAGACTGACTAAGATCATGGAACAACTAGTTCAAAATATAAATAAGCTAAGTAACATTATGAACAACCCTATACATATTTTAAATGGCCTTATTCACCATGAAGAAAAGTTTCAAAATTCAGATAGAATATTTGAATGGCATAAAGACATGCTCAATGGTTTAATAGAACAAACTATGCATTTTGAAGCAAGTCAGAATGGCTAAGGCATGATGGTATAGGATGGTTGAACATGTTAGTGCTCCAAGTGGAATGTAAGGCTTGGAACTTGGTTTTTAAATGACTCTCATAAATGAGGATTACTTACCACAAGGGCTAAGCATAAGGAGGCTAAATTTGATGAAATGATGATTATTTTAATAATATAATGACGACTAATTATAATATGATATGAGTTAGAAAATATGACTAAGTAATATGAAGGTAATAAATGCTAAATCATAATGAAGAAGTAAGTGGAAGTTAAGATATGTAAATATGCATATGTAAGAAACAATGATTAATGAACATGAATTAATGATAGATATAGAGGTTTAATAATGAAGAATACATCAAATTTATATATGGAAGCAAGATATTATTGTGAGTAAAACTCTTGCAAGTGCATAAATTGTTTGCAAGCAATATACTGAAGAGTAAAGATTGTTCCCATAAAGACTGCTTTTCACAAGTACCAAAGAATTAAAATTTCTTATTATCTAAAAACTGAATAATAAAGAATAATAAATCTAAAATCTAAAATGTTAAAATAAATGAAGAAATCTCTTATGTAAAATTATTTCTAGGGAATTCGGGTTACACCATAACCCTTTCCCAATTACACAATGAATTTTATTTCTCAAGTTAATGAATTATCCTTGAAGATTGATTTCATAGATTTCCCAATAATATCTCTCAAGAAAAATTGGATCTACTACTACTAAGATTATGCCTACTCTTGTGGTCACAAAACTCAATAATAATGCATTTGATTATATGAATATCCATTAAACATATCTAAAGGTTAATCCTACTCTCATGGTACTAATTCTTTAGTTCAATATGTTATGACTAACCCTAGGCTTTCACATTCACTCCATGATATAGGATCTCAACCCTTAAATATATGTGACTATCATATATCCAAGTAAATTAAGCTGAAGCACATTAAATCAAAGAACCCCAACACCATTGAAATAAAATCTCTTTATATAATCATAAAAATGTTGGGTTTTATCCCTAATCCTAAGAATCAAAAAGTCAGTTCATTCTAAGAGAAGAAGAAGAAATAAAATTGAAGAAACCCATTGAATTAGAAGAAGAATCCCTAAAAATAATAATCTTACCCTAAATAATGAATCCTAAAGTAAAGCTCTCTCAATCTCTCTAAATTTCTCTCATAAATTTGAGTAGATCTAGATTCGAATTATTTTCTCCAAAAACTATCTTTTGTATGCCCATAATAAAATCTCTCTAAAAAGGTATTCTTAATGGTTAAGAAAATCTTTAATTGCATAAAACAATATGTCTTGACATATCTGTATGACCCAATGCATGGACCATGTAACTGCCCATGCACTTAAATGTTATCACGATCCTGCACCACTTACTAGTCAACTCTATGTTCTTGCATGGTCGAATGTATGAGTCATGCAAGAAACCATGCAACATTAATGAAAATTACAATTTACCTTCTTTTTTAAGGGATTCCTATGCAAACATAAAATAGACATAAACTAGCTTATTCTAGAATAAAAATACTCATAAAACATAAAACTTCCTAATTCCTAACCTAAAAATACATCCTAAAATAATTGTTTTCCCTTGAGTACTAAGAAAGGGGCCTAAATTGGTGGGAAATTTGAAATTTAGAGGGAAAGATTTAATGAGTTGGAAATAGAAGTTGTAGGAGAAGAGTTCAAGACACAAGATTTTATAGTAATTTTAGTGTTAACAAACCCTATGTTCACTCCCCAGTTCTTCTAATTGGGTATTCTACTATCTCTAAATGATGTTTTCAAGCTTACACCAAACTTTTACACTATATGTTTTATGGATCACACACAACCTTATAATTTGTGTTTTAAGGCTCACACACAAACTCTCAAGTGTTTTCCCAAAGGCTCACACTTAACCTATACAACAGTTTTACAACTAGGCTAATTCTCAAACCAAAAACACTGGTGTTTAATGCTCACACGCAATAATAACAATTCATATGCAAGAATTGAATGTACAAAGGTTAAAAAAAAATTGCAAGAATTTGGCTATATTCAATGCTATTTTATTGCATTCAATTCCATTTACTAGAGTATTTATAAGCAAGAACCACCAAAGAGATGTTACAAACAAAAAAATTTCTAAACCTCCAAGTTGTGCTAGGAAAATCATGCATTAAAAGTATATCAGACTGATTTTGCGGTCATGACTGGTCATTACTGGTCTCGATTTCTTTTTTGTACAAAAATTACTGATATTGAACTAGAGAATCCTGTTTATATCTAATGGCTAGTCCATATGGCACACCACCATTGGTGTTCCAAGAAAAATAATAATTATGTTCTTCAAGCCAAACAAAAGTTGTAGTAACAATTTATTTTTCTCTAAGACTCGATGGCCGCCACGAATCCTTCTGTTTGATAAGGTGATGTTATCCTTCAAGTTGCGATATCAATCAACATTTCACCCTCACTAATTTTGACATACCAATGGGTCTTTGGGACACTTGGCATTCTCTAGTTGAGGACTTAATTCCCTCTAAGAAAATGCAAAAGTCACTGTCATAAAGATTGACACGACTTCCACCACAAATTCTTCTGTTTTCAACTTCATCACTTTTTTAGCAAGATTGTAGTTGTGATTTTCTCTATAAAATTTTATAACCCAACTTCATCCATTCTTCTTGCAAGATAGCGATCACGAATTTGAAGTTCACTAATGCAAATTAGGATGCCTTTCACAATACTTGAAACTTAAACTCTCATTCAACTTTAAATGCAATCTTGTCTAAAAATATGTAAAATCAACACTTAAAATTAATGTTAGAACATATCAATCTACATTATAAAGATCAAAAGGGATTTTTGACTTAGGTTTGACCAACCTAGTCCAACAATCTCCCTCTTTTTTATTTTGACAACTTAGATTGACTTTGAAAGGGATAAAGAATGCATAAGTGTGAAGTTGAGATGGTTATCAACATTTAACAATTTAAACTTGTTAAGATACCAATTAAACTTGAAGTGCAATTAAACTAATTGAAATTGCTCCCCTTTAATTATAGCATGCAAGATCACTCTTCTTATTTGTCAAGATCAAAAAGAGAGGAGAAGGCAATTATAAGGATAAGTATAAATTTATGCAAATAAAGAATATTAAGAACAATCATGGGGAACAAAAACTTTAACTTTTATTAATGTTAAACAAATACAAAATAAACTCAAACATATAATAAAGAACTTATTGGATCACATACTTAGGCCAAAGACAAAAAGAACACAAACATAAAAAGAATTACAAACCTAAGTAAGAAAAACTAAAGGGATGGAGAGATGTCATCATCACTATCTCTAATTTCTTCACTTTCTCCTTCTTGTGCCTCATCTCCTTCTTTTTCTTCTTGATTCTCTTCTTGTAATTGGGTATCTTCCCATTCCTTAAAATTAGGAAGATGACAAGGTGTTACACTGAGCTTCTCTTGAAGATCAACTAAGTCACTCTGAAGGTGAGAAATAAGAAGAAACCGTCTCTTAAGCATCCTCATCACCTTGTCCAGCTTCTTATTGATGGAAAAAAGAGAGATAGAAGACGATTTTGATTTGGCTTTGGGCTTAGGAGATGGAATGGGTTGGGAACTTTCCTCTATCAAAAGCCTTTTACTTTTTGAAGCATGAATGGTTTCTTGCTTCTTTGCCCCAAGAGACCTTAAGGTATTCATATAGGTATCAGGATGGATTGCCTTGGCATTAATCAAATAAGGCAAGTCAAGAAAGTTTTGGGAGGGTAGATATTTTCTAATGAAAAATTTCTCATTTTCCTAATTTAAGGCTCCCACAAACTTGTATATTGCTGTGACATGAGAAGGGAAGAGAAATTGGCTTTTAGGCTTTGTACTCATATGAATTAATTGATCCACAAGGTATCTACCAGTTTGAATTGGCTTATTTTTAGGAAGGTAGAATAGAAGTGTTAGGTCTTTATAGGAAACTTTTTCATTCCCATCACCCTTAGCATTGATAGAAAAAGTTATGATTTTGTGAAGAAGCCAATTGGTAATGGTCTTGATATATTTGACTAGAGAAGTTTTAGGGTCATGTATGGTTTCAATAGAAATCTCTAATCAAAATTAAGAATAGATTATATCAAGAACAGAGATAATGAATGAAATATTATCTCATAGAGAAGAAAGTTGGGTAAAGGTTATGAAATAGGGGTCCCTAAAAGCCTAAATATTAATCCATATGCACCTACTTTTGATTCAGCCCTTTTGCTGAAGGTGATAGCATACATGAACTCCTTGACAATCTCTTTATACCTTCGCCCATCTTGAAATATGAATTCATTCCAACCTAGATTGGAGAGAAAGGCATGAATCTCTTCCTTGATTCTAAAAGATTCAAGGAGAAAGGTGGAGGGGGTTTTGTTGGCTTGGATGAATTTATTAGTGTTGGCTTTGAATGTCTCCTTTTCTTCCTTGGTTATCCTTTCATAAGGTGAAGGGCAGGAAGGTCTTAAGGTTGGGTAATGCCCTTCCCCTTCTCTTTTCTGGTTAGTTTCCTAGGTGCCATTAGGATTAATGTTGAGAGAGTTTTCAAAGGAATTAAGAAGAGAGATGAATAAAGATGAGAAGAAAAGGTAAAAGTGGAATAGAAGAGTGTTAGGATAACTTAAATAGGCAGAAAAATGATCAAAATAGTAAGAAAATAGTGAGAAATGCATTAAATAAGGAACACACACTGATTGACAATCAAATCAATTAATATCTAGTAGTTACCAAAATTTGCGATTGGGCTATTAGCTGGCAATGACTGATAATTATGAATTTTTTGAGTAATAAATAAGATTTCCTCAAAAATTAGAGATAGAATTCAAAAATTTTATGAATTTTGTGACACTATTTGCGATCGCTATTACCAGAATTCACGGTAGTGAATTGAGAGTTGACATGAAATTTGAGGAGTGATTCTAAATAACAACAACGAATGGATAGTAGTGACCACGAATTATAAGGCAAAATTAAAAATAATGAGAAATAAGAATTGACATTTCTAAATGTGATCAACTTACTGTAATGATGATAAATTCAAGTAAATTGGAATAAAAAAACGCAATTGCATAATGAATTAATACATCTAAAGCACTCAACATACAAAACTATCAAACATATCATTCAATGAATCAAAATTGACAAAGACAATGAAGAATATGAAGTGAGATCAATTTTCACCCTAGGGAGCTTCCATCTAACATCCCTAGTTCCCTCTTAATGAGGTTCATACTTTCTCAAGTAAAGGTTTTAGTGAAATGTCTACACGTTGATGATTGGTGTCAATGAATTCTAACATCACATTACCATTTTGGACATGATCTCTAAGAAAATGATGTCTAAGATCAATATTCTTACTTCCTGAATGTTGGATAGGATTCTTTGAAAGATTTGTTACACTTGTGTTGTCACATTTGCTGGGAATGTGATCAACATCTTTACCATAATCCTTGAGTTATTTTTTCATCCAATTAACTTGGGTGAAACAATAACTCACAGCCACATATTTCGTTTTGGCGATGGATAAGGTAATAAAAACTTGCTTTTTGCTAAACCAATTGGAAAGTTCCACAAGTGCTCTTTCTATCGAATAAACTACCAGCATAATCCACATTTGAATATCCAAAAAGACTAAAAGATGAATTTATAGGATACCACAATCCTAAATACAATGTGCCATGTAAATATTTAAGAATCCTTTTGGCAACATTTAAATTTGATTCCTTAAGGCAAGATATGAACCTAGCACATATGCAAATATTAAACATTTTATCGAGTCTACATGCAGTAAAGTATAAGAAGGAGCCAATCATACCTTTATACATTTTTTCATCAATTGGCTTACCTGATTCATCTTTGTCAAGCTTGATAGTTACACTTATTGGAGTCTTTGTTACTTTGCATTCATTCATGCCAAACCTTTTGAGTAGATCCTTTATGTACTTGGTTTGGTTGATGAAGATGCCTTTACTTGATTTGAAGACTAAGGAAGAACTTGAGCTCACCCATCATGCCCATCTCAAATTCCCTAGTCATACACTTAGAAAAATCTTCACAAAGAGATTCATTAGTAGCATCAAATATAATATCACCAATATATATTTGTACAATAAGTGTATCTTTGTTGTATTTTTTGATAAACAAAGTTGTATTAACCTTGCCTTTTTTCAAAATCGTTTTATAAAAAAAATGAACTAAGTCTTTTATACGAAGCTCTTGGAGCCTGTTTTAAACCATACAAGACTTTAGTTAATTTGAAAACATGAATTGGAAAAGCATGAGATTCAAAACCAAGAGGTTGTTCAACATAAACTTCCTTCTCAATGAGACCATTCAAAAAATACACTTTTCACATCCATTTAAAAATGTTTAAAATTCATGTGAAAAGCAAACGGTAAAAGAATCCTAATTGTCTCTAATCTTGCTATGGGCCCAAGAGTTTCATCATAATTAATGCCTTGTTCTTGGTTGTAACCTTTTGTAGCCAATCTAGCTTTGTTTTTAGTAATAAAATCTTGCTCATATAACTTATTCCTAAAAATCCATTTGCATCTCATAATAATGTGTTCCTTAAGCCTAGGAAAAAGTTTCCAAACTTTGTTTTTCTAAAATTGGTTGAGTTCCTTTTGCATAGCAATCACCTAATTCCATCATCAAGAGCCTCATCAATAAGTTTTAGCTAAAATTAAGAACTAAACAAGAGATTATTATCTAAAGCATGAAGTTGAGATCTAGTACTTTACTCCCTTAGATATCTCATCAATGATAAGATCCTTTAGGTGATGTTTGGTAAATCTCTAATCCTTAGGATGTTCTTGAGCTAGGTTTCTACTTGTTATAGTTGAAATTCCTTAACTTTTTATGGTGACTTTTTTATCCTTAAAATCAATCACCATTTCTTTCAGAGTTGATTCAAGTTCTAACTTCTCAAAGTCACCTACAAGATTATCAATAAGAGAATGCTTTCTAAGATCGAGTTTACTAGGTTCATCAAACATAATATTCGTTAACTCTTTAACAACCATAGTACTTTTGTTGAATACCTTATAGGCATTACTAGAGGTGGAGTAGCTAAGTAAAATGCCTTTATTTATATTTGAATCAAATTTCCAAGGTTGTCCTTAGTATTAAGAATGCAGCATTTGCACCCAAAAACTATAACGTATGAATACTTAGGTTTTCTATGATTCTATAGCTCATAATAAGTTTTGTTAAGAATGGGTCTTTTGAAAAAATGATTAGTAATATAACAAGTATTGATGGCTTCAACCCAAAAGTAATTAGGCAAAGAATACTCATTGAGCATAGTTATACCCATCTCTACTAGTGTCCTATTTTTCCTCTCTACAACACCATTATGTTGTGGTGTTCTAGGAGTTGAAAAATTATGAAAAATCTTATTCTCTAAATTATAAGTTTCAAAAGATTCATTTTGAAATTCCTTTTCATGGTCACTTCTAATAGAAGAAATGAACAAACCTCTTTCATTTCAAACTCTTTTTGTAAAGCTTTTGAAAGCATCAAAATTGTCATTCTTACGAGCAAGAAAGGAAACACAAGTACACCTAGAGTAATCATCAACTAGGAAAAATGCATAATGCTTTCCACTTATACTAGCATTCCTAATAGGTCCAATTAAGTCTATATGGATAAGTTAAAGAGGTCTAGAAGTACTTATAACATTTTTTGATTTGAATAAAGTTTGGTGTTGCTTCCCTATTTGGCAGGGTCACATGTCTTGTCCTTGAAGAATTTTATCTCTAGAAGACCTTTTACTAGTTATCCTTTACATAGACTTTGTAGGAGCTCCAAGCCAGCATGTCCAAGTCTTTTATGCCAAAACTAAGCTTCATTGCTAAGAGACACAAGACACATGAAAAAATAGTTAGCCAAATTATGTATATCAATTAAGTAGGTATTACCTCTCCTTTCACCTTTAAAAACTACCTTTTTCTCCACCAAAGTGGTAACTTGACATTCTCTAGGATCAAAGGTGACTTTATTACCTTTGTTACATAATTGACTTACACTTAACAAATTATAATGCAAACCTTAAACTAAAAGAACATTGTGAATAAGTGAACAACCATTCTTACCAAGTATTCCAATGAAAATTACCTTATCCTTATCATTATTCCCAAATGTGGCATTGCCACCTTTAATTTCTTTTATGTCTATGAATATCTTCTTATTTCCTATCATGTGCTTTAAGCACCCACTACCTATATGCTAATCATTATCTTCATTGGTGGCTACCAAACATTCTTACAAAACACAAACAAATTATCTTTAATTAGGTACTAAGCATACTTAGGTCTTTTGGAGTTAGGTTTTGAAGGGTCCTCTAATTTGACATGAGCCTTCTGAATATAGCATAAAATGTTTATGTGCCAATATTGAAGCTTAGACTTGTGTGTCTTTCTTCGATCCACAACTTGAGTAAGGGGCCTTCCTATATTATGGAGGTGAGAGTGTATTCATATGCATGAGTGATTGGGAGTATAAGATATTTTTTTTATGTGTTTGGGTGAGCATGCTTCTTAATGTACATGTATGCATGGTTGGCCTCTTTAGTCTTAGGCTTTGAACTTTAAGGTGCCTTTCCCTTGCCCTTAGACATAAGCGACTTAGTGCTAGGAGCACTTGTCCTTCTAATTAATTTAACACTTGAAGTTTTAGCTGTTGATGCTCTAATGAATGTTGTAAGAGGGGGTGTAGATAAAAAGGCTCCATTGAAACCTAGACCATGTCTTAATAGGGGAGGTCTTTGGGATACAATGAGTGTATCTAAAGCTTCCTTCCCTTTATGGAACTTAGAGATAGAATTTTTAAGTTCTATTACATTTCCCTTTAAGGAGTCATTTGCCTTTCTCAAGGAGTTAAGGGAAGATGAAGACTTATAAATACTCTTTATAAATTTCTTTTTTTTTAGTTCTTCATTAGAAGTCCTTACCTCACTTATAAGCTTATGTAAGGATTTAAATTCATCCTCCAATTTTCAACATTTCTTCTTGTAACTTTTCATTTGTGATTTATACTTATCACATCTCAAAGTAAGAGCTTCAAGAAGTTCATCATCTACATCATCATATGCATCATAATTATCACTAAAGTGAGGAGAAGAACTTATCTCATTAGAAGAGTCCTCTTATACTATGAAGCAGAGATTAGCCACTTCCTCATCTTCATCTTCCTTACTAGAGTTCTCATCCTAAATGGCTTTGAAGATTTTCTTCTTCTTCTTGTCCCCTTTCTTCTTTTTCTTCAACTTGGGGCAATCATATTTGATATCATCTTATTTGTCACATTCATAACAGGTTACTTCATTTTTCTTTTCCTTGAGGTTAGGAGATGCCTTTTTAAAGTTCCTCTTATCCTTCTTTCTCATTATTAGCTTATTGGTCCTTCTAGACAACATGGTCAGCTATTTCTCCTCCTTTTCACCATCATCATCATCACTTAAGACAACTTTCACCTTTTTTTTCTTTAGTTAAGGATTTAAGGGCTAGGATCTTCTTTTCTATTTTATCATTTTTATCCTTCTACCCTCTCATCTTCTTCATTTCCTTATCCTTCTTCAAGGCCAGCTCATAAGTGAGAAGATTGCCTATGAGAACATATGTTTGCACGTTTCTAATTTATTGAATTCTTGAATACTGCACACACCAGCACCAAACTTTTCAAGAGGTAAAGATTTGAGTATTTTGGTATTTACCTCATGATTGGTGAGACTTCTACTAAATTTCTCCATGTTTGTAATGATGGATAAGAGTCTATTCGTCATGTCAGTGATGCATTCATTGTCTTTCATCATGAATAACTCTTATTATGTCATATACATTTCTTGCCTTCTAGACTTCACCATTGATGTACCTTTATGATAATTCTCCTATGCCTTTCAAATTCCATGAGCAATGAGGCAATGTTGTACTCTACCAATCTCCTCTCTTGATAATGCGCTAAGAAGAATTGCCATTGCTTTTTTGTTTTCTCTATTTGTTCTTCTGTGTGCTTCTACCCATTCTTCCCTGAGGATCAATTCTTCACTTTCATCAACCACCTTGGTAAGAGGATTCCATTCTTTTGCTACTATGTCCCATAGATCTGCCACATCACTATCTAAATATATCCCCATTTTATATTTCTAATAAGTATAGTCAGATCCATCAAAGTACGGCTCGAGAGAGGTGTGGATTCCTTCTTGTGACATTAGTGTTTTCTTACACTCTTAATGTTTTGATTGAGATCAAACTCTGATACCACTTATTGGTCCTTGAGGACCAAGAATGGGGGTTGAATTAGTGGAAATTTTAAAATTTAGAGGGAAGGATTTGACGAGATGGAAATAGAAGGTGTGGGAAAAAAGAAGTTAAAGACACAAGATTTTATAATGGTTTAGGTGTTATGAAACCTTATACCCACTCCCTAATTCTTCTAATTGAGTATTCAACTATCTCTAAATGGTGTTTTCAATCTCACACTAAATTTTTACACTATGTGTTTTGTAGTTCACACACAACCTTACAATTTGTGTTTAAAGGCTCATACACAACCTCTCAAGTGATTTCTTAAAGGTTCACACTTAACCTATATAAGAGTTTTACAACTAGGCTAACTCTTAAACCTAAAAATACTGATGTTTAATGCTCACATCAAGCAATAACAACTCACATACAAGAATTGAATGTATAAAGGTTGAGAAATAAAATTGCAAGAGTTTGGTTATATTCAATGCTATTATATTGCATTCAAGTCCATTTGATAGAGTATTTTTATGAAACAATCACTAAGAGACACTACAAACAAAATAATTTCTAAATCTCTCAATTGTCCTGAGCAGATCTTGTATTAAATATCTGTTAGATAGATTTCACAATCGCGATTTCTCTTTTTGCACAAAAATTATTGAAATCACGAAATATAATCTCGTTTATATCTTATGCCTAGTCCACATGGCACACCACCATTGGTCTTCTAAGAAAAATAGTCATTATGTTCTTGGAGCCAGATAAAAGCCATAATCGCGATTTATTTTTCTCTAGGACTCGATGGCCACCGCGAATCCTTCTGTTTGACAAGGATATGTTGCTCCATCAAGCCATGGTCTCGACCAACAATTCACCCTTAAAAATTTTGATATACCAATAGCTCTTTGGGACACTTGGCATTCTTTGATTGAGGACTCGATTCCCTCTAAGCAAATGCAAAAGTCATGATCACGAAGATGGATGCAATTTCTACTACAAATTATATTGTTTCAACTTCATCACTTTCATAGCAAGAACACATTTTTGATTTTCTTCACGAAATCATCTAACTCAACTTAATCCATTCCTCTTTCAAGATAGCGATCACAAATTTGAAGTTTGTCACTACAAATTAAGATGCCTTTCACAATACTTGAGACTTAAACTCCCATTCAACTTCTAATGAAACCTATATAAAAATTTGTAAAATCAACACTTAAAATATCAATCTACATTGTCAAGATCAAAAGAGAGTTTTGACTTAGGTTTGACCAACCTAGTCTAATAATAATCCCTATCAAACTCTCCTAAACATGAAGTTTTGCTTGTCCTTAAGCATAGAAAAATTAAACAAAATAATTTCTCAATTCAATAATTGCAAACCATTGGATTTAGAAAAATGCCATAACAACCACACATTCTAAACTTATAAGAAATTTTAAAACATTTAAGTCAACTTTTCAAAACTTTGTAAACAATTTTAAATATAAATCAACTAAGAAAATTACCAAAACTATAATGCATTTATCTCTTTACTGATGCAATTTTAAACCAATCATCATACAAGTTTTTGTTGTCAAAAACCTTCATAACTTATTGTTGCACTAAATTCTATAAGCGAGTACACACACAATCAATCTTCACTAATGTAATTGCATAAATTAACTAAGGATCAAATTGGTTTGTAATGTGGCCAGCGATTAATGCCTTACCAAGGAAAGGATAAAAGGTACAAGCAAGAGAATTTCAAGAATCAATTTTACTTAGGAAATACTAAAACCTCCCATATGTTTTAAAGCTTCCCCACTTAACCATCCTTTTCTACTACATTCTCAATAATAATGACCCTATTTATTATAATTCTACACAAACTCATTAGCAAATCAAAGATAAAATGTTATTATACAATTGTGAGCCCAAAATGATACCAACTTTAACTCAATAGGACTTCACAATTTCCCAACTTTTCATTTGTTTTTAAATAAGACAAACAATAATATCCATAAAACATATAGTTATATAAATACAACTTCATATTCCTTCACCAATTTCCTCCATATCTCAAGTATTTACAACTTATGCACAACCAAACATAGATGAATCCATTCCACTTTCTCATCTCACATCATGGAAATTCTAGTATTATTTGAGATAAATTTAATTTTATAGACTCTCCTAAAGGGTAGGCCATAATATGGCTATATGGTAAAAGGGATAAGGGTGCCAAAACTAAGTCTTATATACACTCTTAGAGTGCAATTTCATGGATCAAAAAGGGTGCGAAAAGGATAAAATGAAGGTATGAAAGGATATACACTCTTAGGCGAAATAATGAATGCCTAGATCATTCCCTTGATCAAATGTGAATTATTATTTCACCTTGAAAGATTGTATGCCATATTTTAGAATTAGTGGAAAAGTTTTTAATAAGCTATCAAGTACATGCCTTTAATTTAAACAAGTAATCATTACAAGGTGTAATGGTTTAATCACGTTCTCAATCAAATGTATGCAAGACAATTTCTCACATAATTTATCAAATATCCTTAAATGTTTAAATTTTCACTTAAAAAAATAATGTTCAAATTATAGTGGTATTTTAATAAATCCAATCTTTCATAATCATTTCATTTATCAATACTCAAATTCAATTTTTTCGTTACTATTTAGACATACAATACTCCAGGAATGCTAGATCATTTTCTCAATCTAATTATTATCTCAAGCTATTAGTCTAGAAATTAATTCATGTAACACATTCCATGCACTCTTTCAAGCTCAATATAATAAGAAAATGTTGTTCATCTATGCTCAATTATGTTCCTAAAGTTATACATTTATTTCCTTTGAACACAATGAGTAAAAATAGATATTGTCAATATTAAGCATTTAACATGATTGTCTGCTCTTTTCAATTTCGATTTCCACAATTGAGCTCTCTTTCTAAAATTTGTGACATAGGATGAAAACATTCTATAATGTGAAACTTAAAATAGGCATTTACAACCTTTACTTTCTATCAAAACAACTTAGTTTTTAATACACCTACTAAGAATAAAAGTAAACATGAAAGGCATATTCCCCAGTTCCTTAAGCTAACTAACTCAACATAAGAACATATTTCATGTAACAACCATATTCATATTTGCTCTGATACCAATAAACTGTAACGATCGTGTTCATATTTGCTCTGATACCACTAAACTGTAATACCCATTACAAAACTCATACTATTCATGTCCATAATCTGTAATGCTACAATCGGTAATGATTAATGCAAGTGTACCTAGTGTTTATACATATATTCCTTATATGGCAGCCTGAGCTCGCTACACGGTCATAGCAATCACTCTCGATATACTTATCCAAATTGCTTGATTCTTTTTTTCGAACAAACTAGACATATAATGGGACAACATATTCAAATTTCAAGCTAATATCAAATACACATAAAATGTGGTGAATTTTAAAGTTCTGTCGTGTTGCAATGCCATCTCAGTCTGAGTAGGTCTTACATTCTTGGGCATATCTCAAATTGTACTAGTCCAATTGCAATAATATTCTACCATCAATTACAAAACATATAAATGAACAAAACATATAAATGAACATTTTTCATGTTTTACTCATTATCCAGCTCAGTATATAAGATCACCAAAATAAAGGACCAATCTCGGGACAAGTAGGTTCATAACAAGTTGACAACCAGTCATGATAAAGGGACAATATCTTAGCAACCATGCTGGATTTGGCAACAATATTTCACAAGTATGTAGATCAGACATAAATATACAACTTTCAAGTTTGTACCATCATCAAATTCTGAGTCTATGGTCATCAAATTCTTGGAAAACTGAATTAAAAGAAAGGTGGTGTGTCATCCAGGTACAAAGTCAGTCCCAATCAATGAGCCATATCTCTTTCCGCACAGCAAATTAATCAAAAATGGTTAACAAGTATTTAGAGAGAATATAACCCTGCAAGTTTCTTGTTTTGCACTCTATCAAAATCAGAACATAAAGCCATCAAAATATAAGAAAACAGAAGACTGAGATCATCTCGATTCGGATTTGACCTAGTCCTGCTGAAGGGGTCATATCTCTTAACACACACATAATCAAGTAAAATTGTTTCATATGCATTTATATGAAAGGCTACAACTTTTATGTTTTACACTTTCCCCAATTTCTTTTTTAGGGTTATGAAATCATGGGTGCAAAATTCTGCTCTAACAGTAAAATCAACAGAATCAGCTCTTCTTCTCTTGGTTTATAACTTCCATCCAAAAGCTCTACCACAATTACTCCATAATTCTCACTAACCATGCATGATTAACATGTCATGAGAGGTTAATTCTAGTTGAGAAGAAGATAAATTTACTTACCTACTGTCCCAGAATTGGAAAACCTTAGGCAGCTCACTCTTCTCCCTCTTTTCTTCTTCTTGTTCTTCTTCTTCTACTTCTTCTTCTTCTTCTTCCTTCTTTCCTTAGCTCTCTCTTTGTTTCTGGTATAACCCACGGTTTTCCCCTTAATTCTTACCCTAATTAGCATATATAAACTTATTATAATAATATAAAATCATGGTGTTTCATTTCCTTTGGTTGAAAGGTCACTTTTCCTCTTTTAGTCCCTCTTCTTCACTCCTTAAGCACTTCCATCTATCTCCTAATTCCTAGATGCTCCTTATACTTTTAATTAAGCTCTAAAACACCATTATTTATGATTCTATAATAATCACACAACATGAAATAATTTGTCATATAACTATGCAAACACTGCATATATGTTATCCCAAATGCAACAGTGCCATTGTGATTGTTATGTTTTTACAAATCACATATCTAAATGATTATTTATCCTGTGCATATGTTCATGTGAGATTTCATATCATTTGTGCAATGAATAT
>CATIWR010028719.1:0-13256 GCA_949677035.1 Omphalea diandra | reverse complement strand
CCCCCCCCCCCCCCCCCCCCCCCCCCCCCCCCCCCCCCCCCCCCCCCCCCCCCCCCCCCCCCCCCCCCCCCCCCCCCCCCCCCCCCCCCCCCCCCCGCATCTTCTTCTATAAAACATTGTAAACAGTATAATAATTTTCTATATGAAAAATATTTTGTTATTTTCAATGTATTATTTGGTCTTTCAATATTCAATTATAAAATCCTTAAATTATGTATCACATATTCAATAATTTAGTGTAATACATCGAACATAATATAAAATTTACCAACACGATTCAAATCATTATTTGGTGAAACAAAAGGAAATGATTTGAAACCAGTGATGTCTTTTGGACTTGAATCCCCAAACAAAATAAAGTATGCATCTAGAGTGGTAAATAAGCGTTATAGAATCATCCTCCCTGTGTAGTCTTGACGGTTGCAAAGTTGCTATACATTTCTCTCGCCTCTTGGTTGTTGCTGAGTGCGGCGGCTGTCCAGTTAATGTTATCTTTTTGGAAAATGAGATTCAGATTCCATTCACCAACAATCACAAATATCTATCAAATCAACTACCTTGACGGCGCCCTGTTTGGACGCTTGATTAAAGATCATGCATCTTTTTGCTGTGTTTGGTTGCTAGACGCTTGATTAAAGATCATGCATCTTTTTGCTGTGTTTGGTTGCTAAAGCATCCCTTCGCCAACCCCAGGATGCCGTCTCGCTCCCCCAGTAACATCTTGTTGGAATCCAAATCCCAGCAGGAGGGGGGAAAAAAAGCCTATTTCCATGCCTCTACTTTTCTGAATCAGAAGAAAGGTAAATGAAATCTTCGTGAACTCCATTACTTAGTTCTTATCAATTTATCAAATATATTTACTTCTTTTTTTTATTCCATTTTCTAATAGGCTTTTTTTTTATTCCATTTTCTAATAGGCTGTTGAAATTCAGAGCTCAACATCAAATTTTAAACCCATTATTGCCCATAATAACCATAGCAACTAGCATATGAAAATTTTCATTTAATCAATTAGTGCCGTATAAAAATGATCGATACAGCATAATACCATACTAACAATTAATAAAAGCATAAATATTTAGTGCTTAATCAACTAATTAAATCATGTTAAATGAATAATTCTGGCAGCTCTAGCAGTAATTTCCAGCCTATCAGGCATAGCTGCTGGATCAATAAAGAGTCCCCTCCTTCTATGAGATCTTGGTACGGTGACGGTCAACACACCATCTTCATATCCAGCTGATATTCCATCAATATCAATCAGACCAGGAAGTCGAAATTTCCTTATGAAGCTCTTTGCAGGCTTAGTTGATTCATCAATGGCCTCAGTTCTAATAATGAGGTATCTTGAATCCTCTATCTCCACCTTTATCTCCTCTTTCCTCACACCTGCCATAAAATTGATCAAGAAAGCAACTTTTCATTAGGAAGAAATGCAAGAAAGTTGAGGAAAAGAAAAGGAGAATGTTAAAGTACCAGGAAGGTCAGCTGAGTAAATATGGGATTCAGGGGTTTGAGCCCAATGAACATAGTTTTCTGGGGCGATGGAGGAAGAGAAGAGGGAAGGATTGACAAGAAGATAGTGTCCTGGCAAAGATGGATACATGGGGAACTCCATTGGCTCTTGTGGGCAGGGGATTTGATAGATGACAGATAAGGACATAACTATACTTCTATTTTTGTAGAGTGAGAGAAGTGGTTACTGTTACTAATATGAATATTTTTATGTCTTGTATTGTAAACTTCTTATTTAGTGTTTATATTCTAATTATAGTAATTAGCATAATTATAGGCTTGATTATAGCCTTAATTATATGCTTAATTATAGGCTTGATTATAGGCTTGTATACAAGGAAAGTAAGTCTGTATATAAGTCTGGTTCTCTGCCTTTATCAAATATACATATTTTTCAAAATTCTTCAAACTCTTTTCTTATTCTTATTATTTACATGGTATCAGAGTCTCCCTTGTGTCCTCTGGTCATGGGTTCAATCTACGGAATCCTTAAAGAGGTGTCGAGTCTCTGCCTAGTGAAAGATAAGTTGCGGAGCATGGTGGATTGGGTCTATGACTATGGCATAAGGAGATCTTTGGTCCTTTATCCATAAGTCTGGGCTTTTGGTAGAATTGTTTATCTTTGATCCAATATGACTCTTGTTCCTCTCTCTTCATCGTCTTCTTCCTCTTTTAATTTGTCCATCAATTCTTCTTCTTCCTTCTCTATTAAATTGAATTCCATTAACTATCTTGCATGGAAAACTCAATTCAACTCTATCTTAAACTTTCAAAATTTGCACGGTTTCATTGATAGAACAAAACCATCACCTTCTAAAACCATCCCTACTTCAGATACAAATCTCAATCCAAAACCAAATCTAGAATTTGTGGATTGGTTCAAAAAAGACCAGCTCCTTCAATCATGGCTTCTGGCATCCTTAACCGAAGAGGTGTACTCTTTCATTATTGGCCTTAATTCCTCTTTTGCTGTTTGGCAAGCTCTATCCAATGCCTTTGGTGTAATTTTCATGAATTGTCAACTCCAATTGCAGATCGAACTTCAAGAACTCTGCAAAAATGACCTCTCTTTCTATCTCTTCCTTCTCTCTCTCTCTCTAAGCCAATCCTCTCTCTTTTGAATTCTTTTTCCTCATGATAATGGCTTCTGCCTTGTAAATTCCTCTTCTCATCCTTATTATTACCCTCTCTTCCTTTGCCTTCCTTTGCATATCATTTCTCCAATTCTCTATTCCTTTATTGTTCACAACTATCCTTTTCTTTCTCCGGTTTAATCTAAGTTATCCTTCAAAAATTATTACTTTATTAGAAAAGTCAAATTTTCATGAATTTGGGTTCTTGATTGTTTGATTTGATCATTTCCAGTTGGATCTTCTATCCCAAATAAAAATATCCATATTGATTACCACTTTGTTCAGGATCAAATACGATAAGGCATTGTCCAAATTCGGTTCACTAAAAGTTTGGATCAAATTATGGATATATTGATAAAACTATTAGGCCAAATTCTGTTTTCATCACATTTGCGCAAATTTCGCCTACGGTCATCCGATGCTTCGCTTGAGGGGGGCTGTTACTGATATAGATATTTTTATGTCTTGTACTATAAATTCCTTATTTAGTGTTTATCTTCTAATTGTAGTAATTATCTTAATTTTAGCTCAATTATAGGCTTGATTTAGCTTAATTATAGGCTTGATAATTGCCTTACATTTTGGCTTAATTATAGGCTTGTATATAAGGAAAGTAGGTCTGTATATAAGGTTGGTTCTCTGCCTTTATCAAATACACATATTTTCTAAAATTCTTCAAACTCTTTTCTTCTTCTCATTATTCTTTTTTCTTCTTCTCCTTATTTACAGTTCTGAGCCAACAAATGGATTGACAACATAGTTAAAGAACTTAATATTGTTAACTCATCCGAGTCAGGCGTAGCTATGTTGAGGTCATAGTCTGTAACACTAACATCATCATTTAGGTTTCTTGAGCTTTGATTGATTTGAAAACAAAATTGAAAGCTTTGTTTTAGATTTCGACTTTGATTGAAAGCTAATTTTTTAAGATTTGAATTATGGGTTTTTGATATGCTTTGTTTTGGATTACGATTTTGATTGAAAGCTTAATTTTTTAAGGTTTGAATTATGGGTTTTTTAGCGCAACCATCTTTGGATTTTTTTTTTGTTTGATTTAGTATTATGGGATGATTAGATGTTGGATACCATGAATGTGGTGGTAATTATTATTAAGTGCTTAAAATGTAAGAACGCCACTTTAACTTCCTTTGGATGAAGATAAATGAGGTTAGGGAATGAGTGACATGGCATGTTTTGAGTGATTCATGCTTATTTGGGAAGATTTAGGTGATTCATGTGTGATAGGGCAACATAGTGGCTTGCTTACATGAAGCTCCAACATCCATGTCAGCAAAGTTTGATAAAATCTCAATAGGCACCATTGACTAAATAAAAAATTAATGTATTGGTCTCAAAAAGAAAAAAAAAAAAAAAGAAAGCAAAGTATTGATACCAATTTGAAATATAGATAATAGTTTTGGTACCAACATAGCTATTTACTTAGGTATTTTGTAAATAAATTTTAAACACTTAATGTTCAGAAGATATAATTAAATGTTATTCTTTTTTCAAAAATTTTAGATTTTAAGCTTAATTCCCTCTCCCCAAATCATAATTTAAGTTATTATTTTATCAAATATTTTATAATAAATTATAATGACAATCGCCAACAGTTAATTGTGAATCACTAATTGCAACTATAAAATTTAACAAGTCTCTTATGATAACTCGCTAGGGAGAAATATAAACTTTTGTATTCATATTATCCTTACTAATAAAGGTTAAGTCTATTCTTCTTCAAGGTCTAGTTTGATATCATAAATTAAGTTCATTCAATTTGTCATAAGCTCAGCTCAGTTTAAATTGAGGTCTTAACTTAATTGTTAGCATTGGCTCGACCTATATGCACGACTATTTAGCCCATTTATAACAATTCTCTTAAAAAAAAAAAACACTATCATCTCTAAGAAGTGTCATATAAGAAATGAAACAACATCTAATATAAGAAGTATGCTCACTTCTATCTAAACAGAATACCCAAGTGATTATACAAAGGGCTTCAAAAAGTTATTTCATTCATTTTATCTCTCATACTATTATTCTCAACTTTAAGCAGTACTCTCTAACTTAAGTAAACTTTCAGTACAAAGTATGATTCTCCTCTCATTCTCTCTTGTCGTGCAAGACCCAATCTAAAAAAGCTCGAGCCACCTAGCCTAATCCAAAAAGACCCCTTTGGACTATCAATTTCATGCCTACAGGGGACATCATATATGATATTAATGAGATAAATGTTTTATTTAAAAAAATTACAGAAAATATTATTATTCATAAATAATTATATGACATTTATAAAAAAAATCATTTTTTAGAGTATCAATATGATCCTCTCATTCTCGCTTGTCTTGTAAGATCCATTCTAAAAGATTCGAGCTATCTAGTGTAAATCCAAAAAGACCCCTCTAGACTATTCAACTTAGTGCTTACAAGAGACGTCATGTATGATATTAATAAGATGAATGTTTTGTTTAAAAAAAATATAAAAGATATTGTCATTGATAAATAGTTATATAACATCTATAAAAATATAATTTTACAATTTAGAGTAATAAATCTTCAACATTAACAGTAGTGATATATTAACTCATTTTTAAAATCATGATTATATTTTTACTATATATTTTCTTCAATAACTCTACTTGTTTACGAATTATAGAGATCTTTATCAAATATGATGTTATAGTATAATGTAGACGAAAATTCATATACATGTTATAATAGATTTGAGAGACGATACGCAATAATATATCATTATGTAATACTAAATAGTTAATTTTAAATCATCAAACTCTAGAAAAATAGACAAAAAATTTTTAGTAAAAGAGAAAAATAATAAATTTAAAGCAAAAACTCAAAAAAAAAAAAAAAGACAAACCAAGATAAAAACTATAAAATTGTATTAAAAGAAAATAGATAAAAAGAACAGAAAAAGACTTTATCATCTCACGATACCGAAAAAGAAAAATTATTTTCAAAAAAAAAAAAAAGATAAACGGCTAAAATTTTTTTTTAATGAAATCAGTACTCGAATGTAAACTGCAAAGGAAAATCCCACAATTTAGTTTGGTTCAATAATTTGTGCAAGTACTTCAAGTTCAACTCCTCCCATCATTTTATAATTTTGTTAAAAAATTGAAAATGAAAATCAATATATAATGCAAGAATCAAATAATTCGTGTGTCATTAAATGTGAAATATCTAATAAATTAATTCAAGAATTCAAAGCATCTTTTCCAGTATTCTCCCATTCAAATTCAAACGATGAACAATTACAATGCACATTTAATAAATAAACGACTGCTCTACACACACACTAGAAGATTTGAATTTCATCTTAAATTCTTAATCGCCATTTATCACCCAAATCCTCCATCTAACACCGCCCACGGTTACTTACTCACACAACAATCAAATCCTACTCGCTCTCACAGCGCTTGCAGCACACAATCCTGGAATATATGCAACGGACAAATGGAGCGTGAGATTGACAAATCTTGACTAGCATTTAATAAATCTATCACACGGCGAAGCCTACGGCGTCGTATATATATCGGGAATGGAGCCAGACGTTTGAATTGAATTTACTCCAAAAAACAAAAATTTCTTCTTTTTGTTTGTCTTTGGTCCACTCCTATGAAACTTCATAACTGCTGTATATGTTACTGTTAGAAGATGATTTGATTAAGTCCCACTCGGTACCCCAACTCTGTGAGTCAATCTGTAAATTGTTTCAATAAAAATCTGTTCTGGGATTTGTTTATTTTGTTATTTGTTCTGTTTGGTTGCTGAGAAACTGAAGGAAAATTGAAGGCAGTGAATGGAAACACTAATTGAGGAATAAAAAATTGAGACTTTTGAGTGATTAATGTTAGGCATTTTTATTGGGTATTTATTGAACAGGAGAATGGCTTATTTGCTTAGTCTAATGGATTCTTGATCCTTTATTTGGTGGGAAAATGGTCTGTCATGAGATAAAGTTATGGACTTTTAGTGGACTAGTGGGTGCATTTCTTGATCTTTCCATTGCATATCTTGTCCTTTGTGCATCAAGTCTTGCTTATTTTGCCTCTAAATTTCTGGGTTTATTCGGACTGTCTTTGCCATGTCCTTGCAATGAACTTTTTGGTGATCCTAATAGTGGTAATTGCTGGCAAAGAGTTCTTGTACACTGCCCATCACAGAAGATATCCTCTGTGCAGTTCTCGGTTAAGACCAAGTTCCCTTTTGATTCGATATGGGACAAAAGCCTGAATCTCGAGTCCAATGCCAATGTTATGAAAAATGAAAATTCTGAAAGTGGATGCATTGGATTGGGTGGAGAAGCATCTGAATCCTGTAGTTCGATTCGAGATAGGAGTAAATTGGATGTGCGGAGTGGTGTATTGTATGCTGGGGATGTGAAGGCAGAGAGGTTTGATATCAAGGGGAAGGGAGTTTCTAATCAGAAGGCGAGGCATGCTCTTAGGCGTCGCAGGAGAGGTGCTACTGATAATGGAAGGAAGGTTTCTTCTGTTTCATCGTATGATCCTTTTCAATCAGATACGCAAGTTCTTCCTCAGACTCCTGCTAGTCTCAGTAAAACGGTGAATGCGAGTATTGAAGGCAGCGTGGTATCTGATAGTTCTGGTGGCGATGCTCTGAATTGTGAGTGTGTGATATTTTCTATTTCTGTTGAATCTATTTCTAGTATCACATAGATTTTAGCTTTGCAATGAAGTTTGCATTATAGTAAATAGAGATATTGAGAAGAGTAAGAGGTTTTACAACATTAATTTTGTGTGTTCAGATTGCAACAAATACTTTCCACTCACAAACCTAATAAAATTCTTTTTTTTTTTTTCTCTTTTTCAATGTCAATGAGAAGGTCCAAATGGTAGATTTGGACCTTCAAATTACAGTCCGATATTCAGATGCTTGTATAATTTCTAAGGTAAAGGTATATTTTTAAATCATTGAATTTTAACATTTTCATGTTGAAGAATGAGGTAGGTATCCGGCGTTTTCAATAGCTCTACTCTTCCAACTTTAATATCCTAGCAGAGGAATAACTCTGTATCTACCTTGGACTGTACGCTTTTTAGGTGATAGCATTTATATTTAGGTTTTGACTCTTTATTTTAAATTCACACAAGCTCTGCATCTTCTTTAGGAAAAAAAATTTTTTTGAACATGAACCAGAATGCATCCACATTCTTGCATCTGTACATGCTAATATTATTTCTACATGTTTTGATACTGCTTGTAAAGTGCATGTTATATGTGATTTTAGGTGGCAAGGACTCTTCAAAGGACAAGGATGTGCTGGGGTGCAAATCGCCTGATTTTGAATCAAATGAACCTGTCATTGAAAATAAAACAATAGAGAAAGATGCATTACCTGATGATGATTTGAAATTAAATGCACAAGAAGAGCTTTCCCATGGTAGTGATGAAAAGAATGCAATTAGAATCTTGGAACAATCACTAGAAGAAGAGCGTGCAGCCCGTGCTGCTTTGTGCCTTGAGGTTGAGAAAGAGAGGAGTGCTGCTGCCACAGCTGCAGATGAGGCTATGGCAATGATATTGCGTCTACAAGAGGAGAAGGCGTCAACAGAAATGGAAGCTAGGCAATACCAGAGGATGATAGAGGAAAAATCTGCTTATGATTTTGAAGAAATGAACATACTTAAAGAGATTCTTCTAAGAAGGGAAAGGGAAAGACATTTCTTGGAGAAAGAAGTTGAAATGTACAGGCAAATGATTTTTGGAAGTGAGCAGTTGGATTCTGAAGTGCAAGACACAGGAACCTCACATGGAAAAACAGCTTCTTCATTGCTATATTCAGGTGAGGATCCAGTGTTGATGCTGCAGAGGACTGGTGAATCCATTCATGGGAAGGAAAATGTGGAAAATTCCAAAGGATTTACAGAATATGATGTTAGATCTATTAACTCAGTAGATCATACTCTTGCATTTGGGAAGGAGTTGCCAATCCGAGAATTGGAGGAATTTGACTCCTTGAAACAAGGGTGTATTGCTGGGCATCCAACCAACTGTAATCCAAAATTTTCAAGCTGCAACGTAGAGAAGTTTGAACAAATGGAGTCATTGTTTCCGGAAAAGAATTCATTTTCTGAGGACAGAGATGTGCGGAGACTAGGGATGCATGCACAATTTAACTTGTCAACTTCAGATGGATATAATTTGCCTGAGAAAACTGTTGTCCCTGAGGGAGAAGCACAGCTGCGAGGTGATGTCATTAGTACAAGCCAACTGTTTTCATTAAAGACAATACAGAATTATCATGATATTGTGAATATTTTTCCATATAATTGTGATGATTCAGAGAAGCATGATAAAGATTCATGCAATGCAATGTCCAACATGGATCCTCGCATTCATGTGATTGACAAGAAACTTAATATGTGTGTTGAAGTCAGAGAAAAGGGAAGTGAAAAACTGTCATCAAATGGTGCCTTAGACATCCCAAGATCATGTGATAGTCCTAATATGAGTAGGTTGCGAACTGACAAGGACATCAGCAGAAGCTGTTCAGATATAACTAGTGGATTGCTACCTATTGATTGCTCACTAAGCAAACCCGTGCTTTCCAATTTTCGGAGAAATTCCATGTCTGCAGTTGATTATGAGAGGTTTAAAATTGAAAATGAAGTTGGGAAGCTAAGGGAAAGGTTAAGGATTGTACAAGAGGGTAGAGGGAAGCTCAATATCTCCATGGAGCACAGGGAAAAAGAAAAAATTCAGTTGCGACTTTTGGAGAATATTATGAGCCAGCTTAGGTTCAGCAATTAACAGAATCTGGGAAGGCTGTTCGCCAGAACTCATTGCTGCCCCCATCCCCTGAGGTGTGGTTTTTATTGATTCTTTCAGTAAGGTTTACCTGATTTGCTGATGTGTTGATGTGTGAAATATCTGCTTTTATGTCATTTGAAAACAGAACTTGGTAGTTTGTGTTTCTTGTCCATTCATATGATGTTCTGCCATGTGATAAGCTCATATATGCAGTAAAGTGGTGTCCTTGCCATTTTTCCATTGACTATATTGCAAACCATTTCTTTCCAAAGGCTGGTGAGATAAATAGTGGCTCTGAGCCACTGGGCAAAAGATGGTGCTAGTAGCACTACATCCAGCACTTCCTTCTATGAAGCAGGACTTCATCCAACTCTTCAGATCAAACAATCATTTCAACTATGTGTTTCATGGAAGCTTTTGGAGTATTGGACTCCTAAGATCAGAATTTAGGGTTCTTTGCACATAAAGTTGGAATTGTTAAATCATTGTTGAAAATATAGATTGTCTTCATTTCTTTCTTCCTGAGCTCATTCTATTCTTGAAACTGGTAGAGGGAAATTCTAACTTTTTAATGTGGTTTAAGAGAATTTTTTGACTTGGTGATTTTTCATTTTGTCATTAGCTTCCTTTTTTTTTTTTGACCTAGTGACACCCTGTGCTATGTTGTTCATTGAAAAACTAGGAAAGTTGATATTTTTACTTTTTCTGTCTTTTCTTTTTGTTGTTTTCACCATGTGGTGTTGTGGTATTAATGCATATGCATCTATCTTCATCATAACATTAGAGTTGTTTGATTTCAAATTTATGTTCTCTTAATGTTGCTGTCTAATGATGCTTGTGGTTCAACTTATTTCTCTGTTAGTTTCTCCTCATCAAGAAGCTCCATATTTTCAGATTACATTAAAGAAAAGGCGCTGGCGAAGTGTTTCTCTAGAAGTGACTAGAAGCACTTAAAGAATGTTCCTTGACATTTGGATGGTGCTGATCATGGAGCTTTCTGTTACTTTGCTGACAAAGCCCGTAATTGTCTTTGTGGATCGCAAGGCAGAGCTATGCCAATTTCTGTGAGTAAGTTTCTTGAACCTTAATCTGTGGATAGCCAACCAATGATGTCAGTTCTTGTGAGAAGCTGCCTTATGGACGATATGCAAGAGATGGCGTTATATGCAGAGCAATTGCTTTATCATTATAGAAATCCAGTTTTGTCTACCTAATCAGTCTTGTGCCACTTGAGAAGTTACACTTTTGTTTACAACAGTTCATGCAAGTACCACTCTACTAGTAAATTTCAGTTAAAAAGCACAACCAGGTCTCCCCCACGGGTTCAATATGTTGGATTTTGTCGTTGTAATGAAGATGAATTGCTTCAAGTCTTTTTGTTTGAAATCCTGACCTGGAAGTTTTCTTTCCATAGATTGCATACTTTTCACGAACAAAAATGTGCTTATTGATTAGTAGATGATCAGATGCACACAAACTTGTTGAAAAGGTCAGTTTTTCTGCTCTCTCAACTTGATATCTGTTTCATCAAACTTGCAAATGAACTCAATTATGAAATCTGTTTAATCAATCATTTTGAAGCTTTTCAATTCATCTTACCTTCCCCATTAAGCCACCCGCCATCTTTGCTTTCACTGTCTATGATCCAAATTACTGTCTACACAGAGCATTGTTGCTTGGGCAGCACTAGAAATTACAGTAATTAACCATGCTATTCTTTCTATTAATAGTGAAATTTTAACCATGCTAAAAAAATTGCGAGTCATTCTAAAAAGAAAAATATATGGAAAAGATTTCGGTAATCTTGATGTATCAGGTATGATTATAGAGATTACAAATGGGTCGGATCGAGCAAGTTTGGATCCAGTTACGTTAAATCTTTTTTGGACAGACTCATGTTGGACTACTTCAAGTTGCAAGTCCGTCAGGTTATTGAGCCAATATATAGAAAGGAATTTTGATCATTTTTAAGGTTTCAAGTCAAATAAGATAAGCTCTCTCATAATTTTATTTTTTAAAAAAATTAAGAAAATATTATTTTTAATTTTTGAATAAAATTTAAATATTTTGCTAATTTAAAATGCATCAAATAGATTAATCTATAAATCGAGTAAGATCATTTTAAATTTCATTCACCTTCAAGTTATGTCGGGTCATATTATTTTTTTTGTTGAATTGAATTTTAAAATCAAATTAGAAATTACTACCTCTAAATTATGAATCAATGTTATGGGTTGAATTAATCCTAATTATTTAAAATTACCATAAATTTATGTATCACGTATTAGGTAATTAATCCATAATCATACACAACGAACTAAAAGAATATAAAAATTTCTTCACCAAATGGTAAATTTTTGTGGAAGATTTCTTTTCATGAAACTTCTTAACAAAAATAATTATTAATTACTACGAACTATGTTTCATTAAGCAATCTTCACTTTAAAATTTCGTATAAAAGCATTTCTCATTTAATCTATTGTACTGAAAAATGCTTATCATTTTAATTTTTTTAGTTAAACACTGATATTATTTAACAAATTATTTACCTTTATAAACACCAATTTAAAAAAAAAAAAAAAAAAAAGCTCAAACTTAATGTAGGGCTTTCAAAATCAGGGGACTAGAAAATTTTTTATTTTAGGCCAGAAATGTTTGAAAACAAAAGCAAAAGTTGAAACTAATTGCCGCTTACAGCTAATCCCCATGTTAAAACATTTTTATTGGGCATGTTATGGATTAGGTCATTGATGTGGGCTCACCTCAAGTAGCTAGTCCAGATTGTTCTTAGAAAAAAGATTTAGGTAAAAAAATAAAATAATGCAATTTTTTTTGAGTGATGTGTGATTAGATGTTCCCATAGTCAAGACATCACTCTTTATCATCAAAGTAAAAGATCATCTACAAGAGAAGATAGAAATAGTATATTATGTGTTAATAATTATATGTACCCAAACAAATTCTTATTATCATATAATTATTTTGAATTGATTAATATCCTAGTCAATATCACGTTAAGTGTTCTTTAATTCATTTTTGTTGACTTAATAATATCCTAATCAATGTTCTGTTCAATAATTGCACAGCTATAAGAAAATCGTTTAATATTATACTAAAAAAAGCGAAGTATTTGTTTTTCTTGTTACCAAATGACAGTTAGCTAAGCCTTAGGTCAATAGTTATATTTATTTATCTTTAGGAGAGAAAACCAATGGCCTAATTACTTCATCCTACAATATAACTAATAGTAATTGAAGAGTTGGTTTAAAAAATTGAGGTGGTTGTTTTACCTAATTTGTCAATTTTTCTCTTAGAAGACAGAGAAAATTTTTTTCTACAAGTGTGTTTCTCTCTTTCATTTTTAATATGTTTTAATCAAAGAGATTTTTTTTTAAAAAAATTTCTTTATGAGTTTAACAGTCTATTTGGATTGATAGTTTATAAAGAGTCGGAAGGGTTATTAATGAAATAGAATAAATGTGTTTGGTTTGAAAAGAAAGTGTTAAATTATATTTGTGTTTGAGATAGTATGAATGAAAATGAATGGTTTGAGATTAATTTTGTTTGTTTATAATGGAATGAAATGATTAATTTAAAATTGACAAAAATACCCTTAAGTTAATGATTAATTTTATTTAATTAAGAACATTATGTGACTTAATTTAATCTAATGTTTTTAATTATAAGAAATTAAATTCTTATATGAGAATAATTTTATTAATTTTGAGAAATCAAATCATTTATGAGAAATATTTCATGCCATGAAAATAATTAATTATGAATGATTTGTTATTTAATTTAAATAAATTTAATGTT
>CATIWR010028709.1:0-22419 GCA_949677035.1 Omphalea diandra | reverse complement strand
GGTACCTTATCGGTGCATGGTGTGTTGTTGCTACCCCCCCCCCCCCCCCCCACTTTCTCTCTCTCTCCCCCACTAAAAAAAAATGAAGTTCTAGGATATGGAAAATAAAGGAAAAAGAGAAAAATGTAGTTGTCAAGGGCGTGCCTGACCAAAAGTAACACCAAGCCCTGGGTCAGTCCTCTATAGTTAAAAGGCAGGCGCTATCACTGATGTGCATGCCTCTTATATATCATTTGTTTGTTGCATTTTTTTTTTTAAAAGATTAATTCAATAACATTATGTAAATGCTGAAGCTGTGCTGTCCTATGCATTGTAGCTACATAAGCATCACATTTCTACTTCCCTACACACTTCTCAATCATTACAACGCTCTCAAAGTATGCATAGTAAATCGTAGAACCAGTTACAAAGCTCACTTTATAGGAGAAACAGTGAGCCCCTCCCCCCCCCCAACCCCCCATTTCTAAACATTTCACCTGTACACAGCACTACTACAAGCTCCATTATCATTAATTCATAAATATTACAAAGTTAGCTGCCTATACTAGAGGCAGGCCCTAGGAACATTTTACTACAATGATCAGCACAAAAACAGTAATTTTTGCCACTGAAACTATTTCACTATTCCATAGCATGCACCCTGCTCATTGGCAGTGCTTACACAATAGCTTTACAAACACACATAAAATGAAACTCTCTTTTCATGATTTTGGTGCTACCTTGCAGAATTTGAGTAGTTTACGTTATGGTTTGGCACTTCTTAGGATATTGGTGCTAAAATTTTTATTAGTTTATATTATAATATGAATATTAGTGCTATTAGAATTATATAATTTCTGGTATTCATAGTGCGCCTCATGTCACTCAAGTGCACACTTGCGTCTAGCTCCTAGGACCCCTTTGTGCCTTTGACAACTATGGATACGGAAATTGAAACAAAGGGTTGAAACTTCCGCTGGCATAACCAGGAAAAGAAAACAACCAATAAACTTGTTCTTTATTATTACTTGGAATTTTTGAAATATCCTCTAAATAGAGCATTTTGTCCCTACTTATAGCCTGAATCCTACTAGAATAATGGGCTTGAACTTAAAATCCTAATAGATGTGGAATATGAACTTCTGCTAGAATAAGTTCTTAAACATAGGTCCCACTAGAAAAAGGACTTGATGCTTCTTGATAAAGCTTGAGCTAATTAATCCAATAAATAAAATAATCTAGCCTGAATAGTAAGGTACTAACAGTAACATGAACAGTGGTTTTAAGAAGTCTGACGTTTTAATGATCATCAAGGAGAGAAACATGAGGCTTTGAAGAATAAGCAATTAGAAGATGGTTATCTAACTTTGGCAAAGATGTAAATAAATGCAAATGAAGATGGCTACAAAGTTTAAAATTATATCACTGGAAATTGTTGGAGTGCCATTAGGGTGGGAGAATTGAAATGGAGAAGTGCTACATCTTATATGATTGTAGAACATGTGTTAAATGGAAGGTTTTACAAAGTACCATATGATTTACTATGATGTATGCTTTGGATGATTGAAACAACTTACTCATAAAACAAGAATGCTACAGATAATTCTGAGATAGTTAAGAATGAAATACTCAGATCAAGAGTGTATATTGTTAAGAACCCTCAGACCTGATGGAATGACTAGTGCCTTAAAGGCTAACATGACAGTTTAGCTTATTTTTATGCCAGATGTCTACTTTTATTTACTGTAATTAATTGTGAAGTTGTTTTAGTTAATGGCGTAGTTTCTTTACTTCTATTGACTTTGTATGTAAGAAGAAATAGAAGACTAGGAAAGATAAGATCAGAATTATGTTTTCCTCAAACTAATTTTGTTCAGCTTCTCTCATCTAGTGAGCCCTTGTTATCCCGTCATTTAGTTTTTCAGGAGATTGAAGCAATCTCTTTTTAATGAGCCCTTAATATCTTGGTTCCTTTTTTTTTTTTTGGTTTCAAATCTTTCAAAATAATTTCAAGACCCATAACCATATCTAAATTCTGGACTATAATATATAGGAAGATGGATGTAGTACCAAATGTGGATGAACATTGTATTTGCCTCCACAGAAACAAAAGAATTTTGGAGCATAAATAGATAAAAAAAAAAAAAAAAAAAAATTTAGTTTGATGCTCCACTAGAATTCTATTTTGCTTCAAACATGCTAAGTCATATTTATTAGCTCCAGTAAATTAGGTCCACTGGGTGTGGGAAAAATTATGCTCTCAACAATGGAGATGGAAAGAAGTGTACAGTTCACCTTTCTTCATATCATTTTTTTAATATATTTTGGTCAATTTTTAATGCAATCAATTGCCACAAAGAAAAACCCAATGTTGTCAGTCCATGTATACTAATAGTACTAATCATAATGATGATGATAATAATAATAATAATTATTATTATTATTATTATTAAACTTCTGGACAGATGACTAGTGGTGGAAACGTATGACTTCTTTTATGTCACACGTCCTAACTATAGTTTATTTAAGAAAGTTTGATTAAGTTGAAATTTAATCTCTTTCCGGTGCCTATCCACTAAAATAAGATGCGAGTTAATGATGGTCTATTGCTTCAAGTTGGAGTTTAATTCCATTGTAGATCAACAATGTTGCAAAGTGCTAGAGTTCTAGCGTCCATCACACTATGGGTTCATTTTGCAAATATCTTGCAGAATCTTAATTCTAGCCTCATAAAGAGGTGCATTGCCATTTTGTAACAACAGTTTTGGTGCCAAAAAGCTTATTCAAATTAAACGACATGTTATATGCCTCTTTTATTTGATGTCTGTTTGACTGTCTAGGACAAACTAATGAACTGATTAACTCTGGCTTTAATTTGTTTGGTCACGTAAAATATGCAATTCAGTTTAGTGGTTGGAGGAAATTTAAAATCTAGAGTAAAACTGAATTAAATTTCCAATGCTACAGCCCAAAGTTACAATTGGGAAAAAAAAAAAAATTTGTTATTAAACAGTGTGTAATTGAGCCAATCACATTGAAATATATATGATTTGGTTCTTTTCATCCACTTCATATGAATTGCAATTTCAGTTCACATTACACTGATCTGTCTGATTCCAAGCACATTAATCTTCTAGACATTATTGAATCTCATCATTTTGCTCAAATAACAGAATTCTAGATGAGCCATGAAATTTGGAATTAGTTACTAAATTGTGATTGTCTTTTCTAGTGGCATTGCAGTCTTGTTTCTCAGGTTTTTTTGTGGTCTTTTTCTTGTAGTTTATTAAAAGTAATGGTGATTCTGTCCTTCAGTTCTACCTGAATTTATGTTTGATATACATGGTTCAGAGGCTATTCTGTCTCTTGATTGAGTTTGTACACGCCTTTTTGTGTTGCATTATTTTTTTTCCCCCTTGTCATTGTTTTTTTCTGAGATAGTGCATGGTATTGGCTTCAATCTACATTTCCATTAAATATTAGTCATCATCTGTCTACACCAGATTTTGTGGCTACTTGAAAATCTATTTTTGCCTTGATTTCTCTGCTATTGCTAGTTTCATTAATCTTTATTTTCATTTTCTTGTGCTGAATCATATATTTATTTATTGCCCATAGGTTGATGGGAACTTCCTGGACGGAGCATTGACTTCAAAACAGAGAAACTCTTGTACATCTGTACTCTTCTATGCCTCCTGGTGCCCATTTTCGCATAATATGCTTCCCAAATTTAAGGTGCTGGCTTTAATGTTCCCTCAAATAGAACATTTGGCTATTGAGGAATCTTCAGCAACCCCAAGGTTTGATGCCATATATCCTCGAATATTTTGCATTATATAAATTGAATGTAATAGAATTTAGTCAGAGAATCTTTGATTCTTCAAGTTTTACCAAGGAGCTTATTATCAAGTATAAATTCTGATTATTCCCTATGCCAAGTGCTTGAACAATAATTGTGCTGTATACTTACCTAGGTAGGCATTGAAAACGAAATCTGGAAACGGAAACAAGGAAATGGCATTTTCTGATTTGTAAAAAATAAAACGTGGTAAAACGGTGAATATAAAAAAAAATATAGGTTATATTGATAAATCTTAATTTTTATACATGAATATGTATTTTAATAATTATTGAAGAAAATGCTAATATTTAATTATCAAGCCATACCAATTATCCAAATCAACATTGAAACATGAAATAATGCACACAGATTATTGAATGCTTATAATAAATTATAACAGAAGTAGATGCAGTATGAATTAGTAAATTATTTATTTAAAAAGAAAAAAAAGAAAAACTCTTTCTCAAGCCAGGCATAACCCAGCAGCTTATTGTCGCCTGGGTTATGCAGTATGCATTTCTCCTTTTTTTTTTTTTACCCCAGATACAGGCCTTAATGTATTTGCTTTTTGTGAAAGATGAAGATAGAACTCATTTTGCTGTGTGCTTATTGTCACCTGATGGAGGTGTGATGGGTTTGTTCTTAAAAGTTAAATGTGACTTTCTCTAAAGTTTTCTTCTTTTACTGCTTGTTTTTGTGTCCTTAAACTTGATGGTAGTGAGTTTTTTTTATAAACTAGAAATCTCAATGAAAGAGATCCTGGAAAAGAAAAAAAAAAAAAAAAGAAAAAACTGATAAAAGCATAGAAAATAATAATAATAGTAATAATAAAGCACAGCATCTCCCAGCAGCACAACAAAATCTTAAGCCAACATCACAGAACCCACAAGTTCAAGCAAAAAATATAAAAAATTGATCTAATTTCAATCACCTTTGTTGTCGCAAGCCGCTGATGCCTGAGGTGTCACCTTCACCAGCTGCATTGCCATTGTCAGTCATTGTCTATTTCCTGAGAGAAGGACAAGGTAGAGCGTAGGGGATTTGATTTGAGTTTGTTCACATCGCGTGATATATTCAACGCAAGAAACATGTTTCCTGATAGGAAAGGTGTGTCTTTTTAAAAAAAAAAATTGGAGAAATGGGCCTGAATGTTCTGTATTTCCTTGACATTCAGTATGATATAATGCATAACTATGTCTGCTCTAGTGTACATACAGAAAATTGCCTTTATCTCTAGATTTGATGGTTGTTATTTCAAATAAAGTACTCATCTGCATTCACAAATACAAGGAGAAAGTAGATGGGAGATCTTTGAGATTGTGTTATTTCTCATTTTACTAATGATCACTACCTCTAGGTCCATTTTTTTCTGTATATTTTAGTTCTAATCCCCTTGCACAAGGTTTGCTTCTATCATTTTTACATTTCTAATACCTTTTCTGCGCGTCAAACTGTGAAAATGATTATTCTTCAGAGGTTGTTGAAACTTAATTTCTACTATATCCATGTCATCTTCTATTTTGCAGTATATTTTCAAGGTATGGAATCCATAGCTTGCCCTCAATATTAATTGTCAGCCAGACATCAAAGGTGTTATATCACGGGCCAAAGACTGTCCAATCCCTTGTTGAATTTTATGAGAAAACAACAGGTAATTCTGTTTTTCCGTACTGAAGAATTGGGTGTACCAATGCATCATGCCCTTGTTCTCACTTTCCGAATGTACTGCTATGTTTTGAACATGGTCATTGGTTGTCAAAGTATCATAGTCGTCAGTAAATTTTGAACTTCTTGTTTCACAATGTGACATTCTGTGATTTCAGGACTCAAACCAGTTCACTATTTTGCTGAAGATGAACCAACAGGTTTGGATAGTTTTGAAGAATCAATCATGCAGCCATTGGATGGGTCTTCCTTGGGGAAGATGATGAAAAGGGAATCCTACTTGGTGTGTGCGACTTTGTTCCTTTTTCTACGAATGCTGCTGCTTGTATCTCCAAAAGTGTTGTCTCATCTCAAGGCTTTCTATGGGTCATATATTCCTCATTTTAACTCGGAAATATTTGGTGAGACAAGTCAATTGTTTGGCCGTATCCTGCACATGATAGATGTGAGGAGAGTTTGGACGAGGCTGAGATTATGCAAGACCAGGAACTTCCATGAAGGTGCCAAAAACTGCCGGGTTTGGGCTTCTTCTCTGGCTTCTGTGTCATTGGGTGAATCTTCACCTTCAGCTAGATCGCAATCCTAATACAGATTCCATCAGAAAAGAGGTTAATGATGAACCCATGTATCACTATTATTTCGATACTCAGGGACAGGTAGTCTCTTTCTCCCCCCCCCGCGTTAAAATTTTATTATAATTAGTGATAATGATGATGATAGCTCAAGCTGTTGTCCTTTGTTTTGAGTTTTGGAAGTAAAACAGGCATGTAAATGTGAGAACAGCTTTGCTTTTTTTCTTTTTGTATATTATTTGTCATTTGGAGGAACTTCTTCACACTTTAGTGGACTGTAAGCATAGCAACTACTACTCTCTTCTCTTTCAAGGTAGTAAAAACTAAAGACGGAAACTGAACTATCAGTGTGAATAAAAATAATGAAACTTTGTCTGATAAAAATATAGTGTTGCCTTATCATTCCGCGATATAGGAAAAATATTTATAATGCCTTCAATTTATTTTATGTATAACGCATGAAGAGCAAAAATGCGCATGGTCTCTCATTCTTTCCTCTTTTTTTTTTTTTCCCCTTCCAAAGGTATGCATGTACTTACTGGCATCAACATCATCTATTCTGAAGCTCTGTTGAGGTAATATTTGGCATGTTGCATTTTCTCTTCTCAAAGCATGTTCCGCATTGATATTGGAAAAATATATTTTTATGTGTTAAACTAACATTTATTTAAGTTTTGAAAGTATTGTTTGGGTTACTTATTGAAGCAGTTCACTTATATTGCCATTCTAATTTAATAGCTATTGATAAAATCCCCAAATATTATTTTCTTTCAAAGTCAATTTTTAACTCACAAAATTCGTGTTGGGAAGTTATATTATCAATTAACAAAGTTTTTTTTTTTAATTTTTGTCTTAAAAGCTGTTGGTAATGGCAATGCCTAACATGCCTTTGTCGTGCTTGCTATCACGAGTTCAATAGTTCCCGTTATTCAAAAATTTAATTTCAAATTAAGTCGGCCAAATGTTTTTGCGATCACCTTTTTATGCACTCGTATGTCTATTATTTCTCTGGGGGGAATTCTGAGGACAGGACTTACTGTGAACAAAATAAAACTTTGATGAATAATACTAGATTCCAATCTACTGGAGCTTTCTTACATGGTCCAATTTACTCATAATCATTGAAACTCTTTGCGGCAAAAGCTCCAGCATTTAATTTTTTCAACCTATTTAAATAAGAATGGTTGGTTTTGTAGCTAGCTACGTAGCTGGTCTTGGCCCATCATAGAAAACGACTAAAAATAAAATTCTCCTTTTAGGGGTTATCTTGCAAGCCACACATGAGGAAAATTCTGTATACAAGTAGAAGCAATTGTTGCCTCTTCAACAAGACAACATGGAATGGAGCAATGATCATATCAGGAAAATAAATGTAAAACATTGTCTATCAAGTAAATACATATGCCTGTTTATAAAAAAAAAAAAAATAACACAATTCAGTTTGTTGCATTTAAAGTTATGAACGTTAAGGTGTTTTATTCCAGTTCTTGTTTTACTTTTACTATTAAACCAAAAAAAAAAAAAAAAAAAAAGGCAAAAACAAAAAGAGCTTCCTTATGACAGTGTAATGAAATACATGCCTTTCTGCCATAGGCATCAAGACTTTGAGTGTTTCAGAAGCAGGGTTTCTTTAACCTCTCCATAATTTGATTTATTAAATCTGGTACAATAGCTAAACAAAGTTAAAGAACATATATCCTACAACTATCTAGTAATAAAGAAATCTAAGATACCAGCCTATGGGCAGTTGTATGGGGGGCTTTCACTTTCATCTTTTTCCACTTTTCTTGTAATAATAAACTACCCAATCACTTTCAGCCCAAGCAAACTTTCAGTTCACAAGCAACCGACACTCCCCTCTTTCTCTTTATGAGAGTGAGACTTTTGAAGGGATGTCTTGGCTGAAACTCTTCTCTCCATCTACAAATGGGGACAGTTGTTTTCTAAGCTAAAATTCTAAATTTGAACTCTTTATTTAGAAACAATTTCATTATTGCTTATAGTAAATAATACTGATTACAAAATTTTGAATTCAAATCACAATATTATAGAGTGGGGCAGATTTTGGTACCATTCGAATCAAATTTTTCTGGTGGAAATATCTATAAATAGAACTTAATCACTAATGGATGAAGGAAAAAAATTTGAATGAAAAAAAATACTAAACTAATCATATAGTTGAGATAAATTAAGTAAAGAGTGTATCTTGAACTAAATAAAGCCAAATTACACTTCCTCACATGCCTCCAAACAAACATACCATAGGAAAAGGAATGAGTTGGAGGACTACTGTTTTCAACATATCTTGATCATTACGGTTAACTTATATATTTTGTAACAAAAGTACCAATGTAATAATCAAACTTGCGGAGGATAAAAAATAGAAAAGAAATATCCATGAAACCAGTTCAAGGTGGTATTCTCTTAAGTGGGTCCCAAGTGGACCACTCCTAATTGTCTTCTTCTTTGAGGATAAGATTTGAAACCATGTCATAACTGTCTTCCGTGCCTCTGGGTTCAATATTAGCACGCTTACAAAGAGCAAGAAGACGCCATGTCATGGTGGCTTTAGCTCTCTTTAGTTTAGACTCTTAACTCATGAAATTTCCGCACAAAACTCCATGAACAGCACACCTTCTTTGATCAATAATTCAAATTCCAAGATCATAATCAAGAACTTACTTTTACTTTTTCAGTATATAGATATCAACCCATTTTTTTGATCCACTTACACTTCACAAAAAGGGAAAAAAAAATCCCTCCGAGAAATGGATCTTGAAGAGTGGGAAATTCTACCCCATGCTGGTGGGTTTCTTGATTATCATCATCATCATGAAGATGGTGAAAAAAAGAATCTTGCAGCAGATAAACATAGTTCCAACCCAAAAAGTATGTTCAATATGGACTACTTTGTTTGCCCATCTTCACCCCCAAGAAATTCAAGAATGGTTCCTAACCAACTTGTTGCAGTTTCATTTCAGCTGGAACCAACTACAGTGACTAAGGATGAGGAAGAAGTTATTAAGGTACCTATCCACATAAGGGTAGTGCCTTCTGTGATCATGCCAGAAGTCAAAGGTCCTGAGTTGGCTTCAAAAGAAGCTGATCAAGATCCAATTTCTCAAGTTTTCTTCAAGAAAATGGAGGAAAATGAATTTGTCGACATGAAAATGGACTCTCCGAAGTCTCCAACTAGTAAGGGATTTGTGCCTCCTCAAATTGATTGTGGTGGCAAGTTCAGTTTTGATGATAAAAGTGAGATCTTGGAGACCAAGATTAGTTCCCCAAGAATCAAGAATCAGGAAAAAGAGAATATCAAAGTGGAAGAAGAGATTGATTGGGAGGAGAATAGCGGTGGATTGAATTTATGGAAGTGGAGCTTAAATGGGATTGGAGCTATTTGCTCCTTTGGTATTGCAGCTGCTACTGTTTGTATTATCATCTTTGGAAGCCAACAAAGAAGCAAGCAGCAGAACCAAAAGCACAGGTTTCAGATTTACACTGATGACAAGGTTTGTACCTTTCTCTTTCTCAAATTTCAGACTTCTACCCATTTCAGTTGCCCTATCAAGCATCCTTTTTTATGCATAATTTATGAAGTAAATTCTGTGTATGGTCATGTTGGATACTTTTAAATATATGTGCCGCACATATTGTGATACATTAATTTTCAAAAAATTTATTATGTTCTGTATTTATGTTGTTTCATATCGCTGTCCATACAACATAATATATGATTAGTACTAATTTCGTCTAAATCACTACTAGTCAGGTAACTTCATGATGGTGTTTTGGGATATGCTTAAATTGATTTCTCAAACACTATCATAAATATACATTTGGTGTCAATTATAGCAATATTTTGTGACAATATGTGCTGCCATTTGCTTCAAATTTTGCTAGTAAGAATTCAACTGCCATGTATCATCTAATCATCACCCTGTTTATATGCATATGCAATTATAGTAGTTAGTTAGGACGGATGCTATTATGTTAATTTGATGATTCTTTGAGCTAATTAAACTCAACTATTTGTTAATTGTTATAGAGGATTAAGAAGGTGGTTCACCACGCAACAAAATTGAATGAAGCAATTGCAACAGTAAGAGGAGTTCCCATTGCTAGAGCTCATATAACTTTTGGAGGTTATTACGATGGTCTTTGAAGCAACTGTGGTGATGTAGCATCTTGGTATGCCTGCCTACCTTTATATAAGGTTTGGTTATATAATAGGGTCTTCTTCTTATTTTTGTACATAATAAGAAACATTATGAGGGGTGTCTGTTTCTGTATAGATGCTGATGTATTTCTGGTTGTTCTAGAGATTACTTGTGCTTGTTTACAACCCACTTGTAAGAGGTTGGTTATCTTTGTTGTGATCCTCTTGCAGCACTAGCTAAAAGTTTGTATCCTTAATTATCTACTAATGAAGCAATAATTAAATAATCGTTAGATTTGTTGTTTAGAAGAAAATATACTAAATGTTTGATCAGCATAGTTGACAATTATGGGTTATGCTAAACTTGGTATGAGTTTGATTATCCTTCATTCCCTTATCAACATTTTGACAAGGCTAAATGTATAAATTCCTCTTTTTTTGGGTTAAAAAATATTTATTTATTTATTTATTTATTTTCTACAAGATGAAATTGAGAATCTGTTCATAAAAATTGGAAGGCCCTGTTGTTAGAGTGGGGCATGGAAACTTTTAATGGCTTGGATCCTTATTCTTGTCTTTTGCGCTATTGATTAAATGCCTTATCAAAATTGCCTAGCAAATGAGATTCATCATGTAAGCTCTTGAGATATTTTTATATATGGCATGAAGAAGAAAGAAAATGACTGATTGAAGGACCCAACCATACAAAACAAAAGAGATTTATTGAGTCATAATCCACTGTACTTTTAGAAGGTGAGTTGTCCTATTGATTCATTAGGACAGAAAAATTGCGTAACAGTGTTTATAATTGTAAAAAATGGGTGACATGGGCTTCAGTGGTGGAGCAATGATGGGAAAGTCACTGTTGGAAGCATGTGTACGTGGAGGAGAAACTTGAAATAATGCAACGAATTTTGGTGGAGTGGTTTGGTTGAGTTTGGCAAATTGGGTAGGACCTTTCTGGTAAGAACATCAAACCACTAGCGAAAAATATCAACATTCAGAAGAAAATGGCAAAGAAGGAAAAACGAGTTATATCTGCATTTGAAATTTTTCATTTTAAGAGTTTCCTATGAGATTTTATTTTATTATTGGTTTGGATGACAAATATGTGTGACATGTAGCATTGCCAAGAATCTCTTTTATTCTTTTTTTTTTAATTGATTTGAGTGAAACATCCATTTGCATTTGATCAATTCTGTTACGCAACTGTAATAGGTCAAGTATGATGAGGAAAGACGCAAGAAAAATAAATCATGTCACTGATTTTTGAAAATTTGACAGAATTTTTCAGTAACACTTTCCACTATCATATATATTTTTTCTGAACACAAGGCCTAATTTATTGAAGAAAATCGGTAAACTTCATGGTAGGAAATTTTAGCTATAAGAGTTCAAGAGGATCATACATCTATCTTGAATTAAGAATATTTTTAACACAAATTTTGGCTATGAAATCAGCTGTACTGTTCATTTTTTTAAAAACTTATAACAAATAATTAAAAATGGATCTTAAATTAATATTTTGCCCATATGAAAATATCTAAATTGTTAAAAAAAAAAAAAGCCAATTTTTTTCTTTTAGTAAAAAAAGGTCTCTATTTTTTTTCTTTTTTCTTTACTAAAAGAGAGTTCCAATTTTATTTTTTCTGTGTTAAAAAGCATTTAAAAAAGTCAAATTTCTCATTTCTCAATAAAAGAGATTTAAACTTTTTTTTTTTATTGAGAGACGCTATAAGTGTAAGGAGGCCCCGTTACTAACTATATGAAGTTGAAAAAATAATATATATATATATATATATATATATATATATATATATATTAATCTTTTTTAAATTTCAGTTATGATTATTTCTATTTATCAGTTGATTTTCAAAGATTAATTGAAGTGTGCCAGTGAGTCGAATTCAAAAATAACTCGGACAATGGACCTCTAGCCGACACCTTAATGGCTTCCTTAAGAGACTACGTTTCTTAATACTAAAACTGATCCCCAACGAATCTTTAATAGTTTTCCTTTCCATGACTTGTCCTTCGTGTTTCTTGTTCACATGCATCTAATAATTAAGACCATATTTATTAGCTATATAAATAAAATAAATAATGAATAAGACTTAAGTACTGTAGTGATAATTAAAAAAACATATATTTTATTTGAAATTCTTTGATTTTTATTTTTTTTAAAAAAATAAAAAATAACTAAGCAAATAAAAGACTTGTGTTCAAAATAATTCAAGGGGATCATTCATCTACTGTTTTTTGAGTAGGGTTTCTTCCACTTTAACCCTTTTGTCCTTAGAATTCAGAGTTGTGATTATAATAATAAGGTGTTTCTCTGTAGTTCCTCTCAGATGTAGGGCGCTTGGCTTTCCATCGTTGTCCTCGCTATATATATATATATTTTATTATTATTATTATTATTATTATTTTTGTAAATTATAGAATGACAAACTTTATTAATTATAAAGAATAATGGTTACTGTAACTTGATACCCAAACTTAATATAGAGTTCTCATTGTAGTAGTAAAAATTGAAAGATTAGCTAACGCAGCTTCTTACACAAACTATTGTTAGTACTGGCAACCAAAGTTCAAATAACAATAAAAGATCTAAAAAACACTAGGGAAGAGAATCATGTGCTGAAGTTATGGTGCCCTTTTAGGCCCACCTTGGTTTGTTTATGATTCTTTGGTACTGTTATTTAATCCAATATGATCAATCTAGTATGTTATTTGGCCACATATTCTGCAGCACGTGCATGTGGAGCCATGTGAAGAGATGAGACACAGTAGACTTTCTAGTGAGTTGGGATTCATTGATTTCTTGTGCAAGCAGTTGAAAAGAAAATGAAAAATAGGGCAATTGCGCCATTCTTGTCCTCCAACAATTGGAGACACGACATTAAATTATTCATCATCTAATTCACTTGATGGGCTAAGATGAGAAGCCATATTCTAGGTGCCTCGTTTCACCTCAAATCTTATTTTTCAAATGGGAAAAATTGCGGCGCATCGGTGCAACATTTAATTATAATTATATATTACAATGACTGTGATACAAAAAGAATAAAAAAATGAGATAATAAAATATAAAAAATAATTCATTAAAATAATAAAATATTGATATTAACTGTTAAATAAAATTTTATTAATAAATAAGTTATAAATATAAATTTTAATACCTGAAATAACACTTAAATAAATTTTATTAATCAAATCTGAAATAAAAATATTAAAATAATCATAAAAATGATTAAATATAAAATATAATTAATGCTTGCATAATAATTTATTTATATTCATGTAATAATTATTTAGTAAAGATAATACTTAAATAAAAATAGTAAAATAAAATATATGTTCATGATAATTAATAGATTGAAAAGTAAATCACATGATAAGTAGAGAATAATATTAGTTTAAGAATTTAATAATGTTTGGAATGGCATATTTTACAAATGTATAGATTAGTATATAGTACTAAAATAATATTGTTTTTATTTTATGTTGTGAACATGCAGAATAATATCTTTAATATCTAATTATTTTTTATATTTATTTTATATTCAAAATATTAAAATTTTAATTTAATAGAAAAATAATGAAATCAATAAATTTATTTATTTTAATTCAATATCATCGAATCGAGTATAATTTAGATGTTTTTAAAAATCATAAATAAAAAATATATACAGTTATAAATAAAAAGTTATGATAGTTTTTTATGTGTAACATAAAACATATTTTGTTTTATATGTATTAAGAAGTGACAATTTTTTATTCAACCCAAAAATTAGACCTGATCCAAAAAGATTAGCTAAACTCGAACTTTTATATTATGGACCTCGGAACTTGTAGCATCATGGTTCAGGGCTCAATATGCATATGTACGATATTTTTTTTTATATATATATCATCAATTTATTACTATATAATAATAAATTGATTTTTTCTTATATTTCAAACATTTTTCTTACAGTTCAAGCCTTTTTATTTTATTTAATTATTTTATTGATTTTTTTATCAATATAAATATAATAAATTGATGAAATATTCAGTTAATTTAGTTCAAATTTTCTATTATTATTTAATTTGAATTAATTTAATTTTAAAATTTTTTTATAAAAAAATTAAATTAATTAAATTTTAAAAATAAATAAATCTAGTAATTTAAAAACTTAAGATTGTATAAATATTCATATATTTATTAAATTTATTTATTAAAATAACTATTCATTAAACTGAGTTTCATAATAATAAACACCAATTAACTTGTAAGTCAAAATAAATATATTTAAAAATCAACATCAATGTACCTCTAATAAAAAAACTCATATATTTGTTAATTAACACAAATCTACTAGTAATGTAATAAAAAAATATACATGAAATAACAAAATAATGTGTTTAGGGTACAACATTATTGTACTTAAATTACTAAAAATGTAGAAAATCATTATAAACTTCCATTATATAAGTCAAGATACATACAATATAAAATCAGTGTACCTTTTTTAAAACATTGATATGCTTCCAGATAACAACAATATACATAAAATAAGAAAATAACGTACCCATAATATAATACCAATGTACTTAGAATTATCGTAAATGTATTTAGATCACAAAAAATGTAGAAAATCATTATAAATTTTTGTATACAAGTGAAGATACATACAATAGAAAGTCAATGCATATTTTTTAGAATATTAATGCATCTGTAAAATAATAACAATGTACCAAAAAAAAATGTATTTAAAATCATTATGAATGTACTTAGATCACCAAAAATGTAAAAAAAAAAATCATTCTAATTTTTTATTACAAAAGTCAAGATAGAAAATTCAATGTACATACAATACAAAATCAATGTACGTTCTTTTAGAACATCAATGTTCCTGCAAAATAATAATATTGTACCTAAAATAAGAAAATGATATACCTATAATACAATACTAATGTATTTAGGATTATCAACAATGTACTGAAGTTACTAGAAATATAAAAGAACATTATAACTTTTTATTATATAAGTCAAAATAGAAAACTTAATGTACATACAATATAACGCTAATATACATTCTCTAGAATATTACTATCCCAACAAAATAATAATAATATACCTAAAATAAGAAAATAATAAAACTAAAATATAACACAAATGTAATTAAGATTATCACGAATGTACTTAGGTCACCAACAATACAAATATATCATTTTAACTTTTTATTATATAAATCAAAAAAGAAAACTCAATGTATATATAGTACAAAGTCAGTATATTTTCTCTAGAACATTAATGTAACTGTAGATTAATAATAATGTAACTAAAATAAGAACATAATTTACATAGAGTATAACATCAATGTATTTAAAATCATTAGAATTTTTTATTACAAAAGTCAAGATAAAACACATAAAGTACATACAGTACAAAATCAGTGTACATTACATACAGTACAAAATAAGTGTATATTCTCTAAAATATTAATATACTTTCATATCAAATGTTATATATCTACAGTTTCAAATAAATATACCTACAACCAATAAAAATGTACATAGTATTCAAAATTTTTATTAAACAACTTTAAGTACAACATCAATTCTCATACATTTCATTAGCAATTTTAGTCTATATCAATTTCAAAGCCATATTAAAATATTCATTTAAAAATTACGCATTGCAATATAAAAAAATAATAATAATATATATTAAAGAAGAGATTTTAAACAAAGTTTGTATGATTTTAAATAAGAATTGAAACTTTTAAAGCAAAAAAACCAAAGCTGAAATGTTTAAATCATTGATTCAATTGCAAAGAAACCAACTAATAGTTGTTTTGAAATTATAAATTCCAACTAAAGTAATTCTACAAATTGCAAAAAATGGACGCATGTTGATGTTAGAACTACGATGCAAGATGGACATGAATCCATAATATAAATTACGATCGAACCCGATTTCAATCCAAACAAACTTGAAATAATTTGAAAATTTTTGAGTTGGTTAGATTTAGGTAAAGATCAATTTAATGGGTTAGGTCAAAACCAACTAGAATATGTCAATTTGTAACCCAATCTAATTTGATTTGATGACAATATAAAAAAATTATATATATATATATATATATATATATATATATATATATATATATATAAAAGATAGAATAAGTAAAATAAAAAAGTAAGAAAACTTATTTTAAAAATAATTAAATTATTTAATTAAATTTTAATTTTATTTAAAATATAATGATATTTTAATATTTTTATTTAAAATATTTAAATAGTTTTAAAAAATTATAATTTAAAATATAAAAATTAATTTTTAAAAAAGATTGAGAGGAACTTTTTTTAAAAAAATAAGAGATTGAAATATTTTATAAGTTATAAATTTAGATTTAAAATTTTAAACTTAAATATAAAATTTAAATTTATCATACACATGCATATAATAAACTTAATTATAATTTAATAATAATTATATAAGTGAGATATAATATTTACATTTAAGATAATTAATTTAATTTTTAATTGAACTTGAGTTCGATGGAAGTTTATTTAATTATCAACAAAGAAATTAAATTTTAAATAGTACAAAATTTAATTATAAAATTTAAAATATTGTATTAAATTATTATTATTATTTTATTAATATGATTAATTCAATTGATACATATATTTCATAAATTATCATTTCAAATGTTACTCTCACTATTTATACAAAATTCATTTATAATTATAATTATTAAATTTTAAATATATCATTTGTTTCCTATAAATTTAAAGAAAATAAATAAATAAAATTGACTGTTTAAAATAAAACAAAATAATTTTACTTCATTAAAAATTATTTCGCAATTAATAAATATCACATTAAAAAATAATTAACTTATATTTACTATGAAATTCAAGTATCAATACACAAACAAAAAAGTAATATTTTTAAGAATATTGTTACATTTACAAGAATTAACGCACTAAAAAATTACTTAAATAAAATGTAGGTTAATGAATCAATGAATGAATGAATCAAATATTACAAATCAATTCAACATTAATGCAACATTACAAAGTAATGAATGAATAAACTTTTTACCATGTAGTTTAAACAAAGCCAACCTCAAAAAAATTTTATAGTATCAACGAATTGCTTTATTTTTGGTTTATTAATATAATTATTTAATATAATATATACAATTTATTATTTTACATAATTTCATTTTTAAGAAATTATTATAAATAATTAATAAATTACAACTGTAAGTTTTACTATAGTACTACTCCTTTTACTTTAAACTCTTTGGAAAGAATCCATTGTTAGTTATTATTAGAATTTTCTTTTTGAGAAGCCATAAAATTTTCTATATCTGTATCCCTTCTCTTTCTTTAATATTATTTTATCTTCTGTTTAAAAAAAAAAACATGAAAATTCCAATTGCAGGTCACCACATATTTCTAACAAGTTCATCTATCAACAAAGGGGGGAAAACGGAATTTAGGTAACCCATGAATATCAAAAGACGTAGCCATCCTCCTCAATTTTAAAACTTGAAAACAAATTTAATTCAACCAATTGAAAGTCGGATTTAAAAATTTCCAAATTATTAGGAGACTGATAAACCATTGCAATCATATTGAGTCATCTTTGCTTGATTTTGAATATTGAATTCAAAATCAATATATATCAACACCACACACTAAATTTGGTATAAATCAATCATCTAACAGCTGCCAAATGACAAACATTACACGATATTATAGTAGAATGGCATGGCCCCAGAGCATTTACAACAATTTACACTTTGTAAGTGTAATCAATATATTATATCATCATTTTATTATCTCAATGTCCATTATACTATTTTTCACTATGAATTACACTAAAAAATTATAAGAGCATGAACCTACAATCAATCACATATTTATTTTAATAATTTATAATATACACTTAATATATAAATAAATTTATTTTTTAAAAAACCATATCATTAGTTTTGAAAAATAATTTACTAACTTTGAAAAAATTTTTACTTTCCAAAATTTTTTAACATTATGAAAAATAAAAATTATTAATTATCTAAAAAATAATATATATTTTTCTTGCTCTTTACATTGCTATTTTTTTAAAAGTAATTATTACCCAATACTTAAAATATTTTATTTAATGAATATATAATTTAAAACAATTGAAAAAGAAGTAATAATACCAAAATATTAATTTTGATTATTTGGTTCCCCACCAAAAATATATCATTTAAAACAATTGAAAAAGAAGTAATAATATAAAAATATTAGTTTTGATTATTTAGTTCCCTACCAAAAATCTACAATTTTTTTTGTATCAATTAATAGAAAGTTGTGAAATTTTAGAAAATTTGAAAAAGTATTGAAAATAAAAGATAAAATAGAATAGTAAGAAATTGAAACAAATACAAAATACCATAATTTATAGACAAAGTTTTGAAAAAATAAATAAACAATGCAACTTTTATTTGATAAAAAGCTTTTAAAAACTCATTATTTAATTAACTAATTTATTTTTAAAAAAAAAAACCTAAACTCTGTTAAAAGTTGATAGTTGTAATATATATTATACACAATATTATATCCCACCCATAAAAGAAGTATAACATATTCAATCAAGCATTCTACATGTAGATTACACGCAGAATGCACTTAGCAACATTTAGGTTTTTTTTAATAAATTAGTTAATCAAATAATGTCTTTTACCAAACAAAAGTTACATTTGCTCAATTTTTTTAATTTTATCTATAAATATTTTATTTATTTTAATTTTTAACTATTCAATTTAGAGGCGAGCGAAAATCAGACCAAACCGAAAAAACTGACCGATCCTAATTTATTAAGTTCTTTTCGATTTGATCTTTTAATAAAATCAACTTGTTGGGTTATAATTTTTAAAAAATTCAGTTTTCAATTTTCGGTTTGCTTTTTAGATAGAAAACCAAAAAAACCAAATTAACCAAAATAATAAATAAATCAAACCAATTTGAATCAAACCAAACTTAAAATACATATAATTTAATTAAAACAAATCAAACCAAACCAAATTTTTATAAGATCAATTTAATTCCGTTTATACAAACATAAATTTCAATTTAATCAATTCGATTAATTCAATTTTTCAAAAATTTCAATTCAATTCAATTATAAATATAAAAAAGTTGATTTATTAAAATTTGATAAAAAACCAAACCGAACCGACCAAAACTCCTGTTTGCCCACCTCCAATTCTATCCATTTTTTTCTTCAACTTCTTCTCAAATCTTCTAAATAAATCTTCTAAATAAATCTTCTAAAATTCCATTATTTTCTATTAATTGATACAAAAAAACTTATAGATTCTTAATATAAAACCAAATAATCAAAATTTTTTCCCTTCACAAAATCCAAACCGTTAAAATTTTTAAAATTATCCAAATTTACCACAGTATGAAACACACATGCAAAATTATAAATATCCTCCAAATCATCATCCTAAAAAGCTAAAAATATATATGAATTAATTTTTTACTTTTCATAATATTAAAAAAAAATTTAAAAAAAACATTTTTTAAAATTAATAAATTATTTTTCAAAACTAATGATACAATTTTTTAAAAAATGTATTTACATATTAAATGTATATTGTAAATTATACGTCCATGCTATTATATTGTAATGAAAATGACTGGATTACCCCCTAACAGATATAAACCATCATGGATGTTTCAAGTAAACCGTCAACAAAGCACAAAAATGGAGCCATATTCAGTCCCGAAAGATGGTTAATTAGTTGACTGATATCATCATCGGCACCATAACTAAAAGATCCCAACTCAAACGATATATTAATCACCCTCTTTTTGTGCAATTAAACAAAAATCATAAGAAATATCCGAATCCATCTAGGAAAGGAAAACAGCAAGAAAATTTCCTTACCCTCAAACCGATTCGGATGATTGTTTGTTCGCCTCTGTCTGAACCAAACGGCATCGTTTTACATGAACCTTCTGGTTATTCTGGAGGCCAAGCAACAATTAAACCTACCCTTATACATTATCTAATATGATATTTAAAAAATAATAAAGAGAGAGAGATATTTGTGATTGATGTGCGAGGCTGCTTGGGGAACAATTGGTGGTAAACAAGGCAAGATTGTCCCCTCAAAAAGGCCTTGCATTATGAGCGACCAGAAATTGATCAAGCAAATTTGATATGCGCCTCTTAACTAAGCCAGCTGTGAAATTGATCTTCGATTCACATGGCTACTCTTAAAGGCAGCAATTGTTGTTATTATGATTCCGAAAATGTGCAGGGAAACAGGGATGAGAGAGAAAGAAAAATAACGGCGATGCGCTTCTTTTCTTGGTGCCGAGCATGAGCAAGGGTTTTTAAGATTGGGGATTTTAGGGTTTGGATTTTGAAGGAAGAGTTTTGTAGCTGATACTTAGTTACCACACTGCCCTCGCTTTTAGATTAAAACTACGAAGCTATTGTTCCGTAACCCCATCCGGAATGTTTTGCAATTCTCTCCATCGACTAATTAATTTTAAGGGAAATTTTGTTTGCGACCACAATGTTTTTTTAACACTCAGTCCTCAAATTTGATAAATTATTTATAAATTTTAAATTAATTATATTACTATTTTTATTATTTATGTATAATTTTTTATATTTATATTTATATTTTCTTTTTACAAGTTATTATTTATGTCTCTAAAAATTTTTTTAATTAGCACATTCTAAAATTTTATTATGCAATCGCAGTTAAATAAGATTACAAAAAATAGATGTTTATTGTAGTGATAAATTTATTATTGTTCTTCAATAGTCTCCTATATATAGTTATTCTATAGGCGATATGGTTGAACTTTCAACTTTAAAATTTATCTTATACTAATGAGAATTTAGTATTTTTTCGATTGTATATATGCTTTTAGTACAGTTTTTATTTTACCTTTTTTTCATTTTTTGCTTAATTGTTTTATTTCATTGAAATTTCAATTTACTTTGAATTTTAAATTATTGCAAAATGACTTTAATTTTGCACAAAATTAAAGATTAAAGATATTTAATAATAAGTATTTATCTTGAATTGATAGTTTGTTTTAATATAAAGTAGTTAGGGTTTTATGATGAAACTGAAATATGAGATTTTTAAAGCAAAAAATGGGTTATATAATTGGAAAAAGGTAAAAACTTTTTATGATTGAGAAAAAAAAAGAATTGTAAAAATTGAAGGGGTAAAAAAGGAAAATAGGGGGTTGTGAAAAGAAAAAGAGTGTAAAGAGGAAAATGGTGGTTGTAAATATAATTTTTCCAACTTTAACCCTTTGATTGGGAGGGCGGAAAATATGGGAGTAAAATATGGGAGGAAAAGCAAAATACACTGATTGGTTATGGGGAGAAAATATAGGAAGGAATCAAAATATTAGTATTTTACCCTCTGCCAAGTCTCTCCAAATTGGAGAGAAAATAAGGGAGAATGGGGGGATAATTATGAAAAGACAATATTGCCCTTACTAATTAAAAAAATTTACTTGTCCCACAAAATGGCTTTTGTTCTCGTTCGCAAGTTTCTCCCGCAGCCCAACCCTCTGCATCTGCAAACCCTTCTCCCGTTCGCAAGCTTCTCGTTCGCGTGTTTCTCCCGCAGCCCACCTTCCTCATCTGCAAAACGCACCTCATCTTTCTCTCCTCTCCCTAAATCGGCTGACACATCTCTCCCTCATCTGCAAACCCTTCTCTCCTCTCCCTCAATCGGCAGACAAATCGATCCACTTCTCTCTTTTGTCAATCGGCCGACCCTGTGTTGTGGCGAAACATCAATTTGTGGCGAAATATCAACCATTCATCGGTCGATCTACACAGTCTGCTAAATCTACAAAGTGATAGAGGTAAGTTTTCTACCCCAAGTTGTTGGTTCGATTTTTTCCTCTGTTTTGGAGATATACCCTGTGTTGTTTTGTTTTTTTTTTTTTTTTTACCGTGATTGGAAATTTTCTACCTGATGCAAACACACCACTCCTACATAGCTAGTTGCATAAGCAGTGTCTTTCTGCAGGTCAAGTTTCAACTATTTGAGTTCAACAATCTTTATCCTTTTTTGCTTTATTTGGATGTCATGAATAGAACTATATACAACTACCAGATGCTAATCGTAACATGTATATGTGGTGCGAACATAGCATACTAC